>JAVQKC010004439.1:0-15504 GCA_036025475.1 Philypnodon macrostomus
ACATACAGTTGCATGTAACTGATTGAATGTTTACATCACTATCATCATGCACATGTAACTGTACTTGCCTGGTTATAGGGATTTACTTGCACCTTCACAACCACTGTTTACTGCTGACAACAGCTAATGTAGCACATATATGTACATAGTCGTTAACACATTTTTACTATTATATATATATTCTCACTTATGCATGCTGATCTTTATTTTCTACTATTTTATTGTTGGCATCCAGTCCGGGCAGCAAAGTAAAAATTTTATTGTGCAGGGAAACATGTTACTGTACATATGACAATAAACACTTTGAATGTTGAATCTGCCATGCCACATTTGTAACACCAGCCTTAGAGCAGAGCACTGGCCGTCCTTATCATTGATTGTAGTGTAATAATGTCTTTCCTTCGCTTCACTCTGCTCCTCTTGCGGCCTCTGAACCCACACCAGCCGAGTGGGCCACAGCTGTTGTTTACTAAAAGCGTCGTGTCAGAGCTGCAGGGAGGAAAATATCATTAGCTCGGCAATGGCTTCTTATACGTCAGAATTCATCAAATGCACAATACGTTCCCACCATGCCATACAATCACACTGCCTTCTTCTCAAGGACTCAGGCATTTTGTAACTTAACTGGGGCTTCAGCCTTGAATGGCAATTGAATACTACTTGTGTCACCATCAGCTCTCATGATAATTCCTCTCCCTAAGGTTCCTCTGGGTGCATTGAGATGAGACTGACACGTCAGTTGTCAAGGCTCACCTTCCTAGCATCACCATGGTGATGTCCAGTCTTTTCATCTCTGTCTACGCACCTATGCCTTCTCCACAGGCTGCTACGATTGTGTGTGTGTGTCTTCATCAATGACATTTCCCCTGCAGCTCTTTGTACCAATTAGTAGTAAAACACTCCATGTCTTCCAGAGATTTTCTTTTGTGGATAGGTAGAGCTACAATAAGCCAAAAAGAAGTTCGGTTAAGGGTGAAAAATATTCAAAGAAGACATTAATGGTTTGAAATGGGAAAATGTAATGCCAGGAACAGGAATCCAGCAAGAGCTCTGTGGGCGAGAAAGAGCATCACATTAATTTGGATTGTTCAGTCTTTTACATACAAAACAATGCTTTCAAAATATCAGTTGGCAACCGGTCGAGCCCCTTACTTGTCATTATAATTCCTCGCTTTTGTCAAACTCGCTACATCTAAACCTTTGCATGTCTGACTCATTCCTTTCAATACAGCACTTGTGTTGTGTGTAAGTGTGTTGCATGGATTTGAGTGTATGTGTGTGTGTGTGTGTTTTGCTGTGACGCACTGGCTGACGTTACAGGCAGGATGTGTTTGTATTGAAGGATTTCTCTCAGAACTGAATTATGTGAGGCATTCAGTGTATTCAAAAACCTCATTAAACAGCCACATCCTACTGCTCATATGTGCCTTCCTAATTGGCAGTGCAATGCATGTGGCAGACTTCACTTTGAGGTATAGTGTCTAGGCAACCGGGGGAGGATTTTTTGTCCGAACTCTTCCTCTACCTTTTCCTGTCATGTCTATTTCACAGACAGCAGCAGGGGAGACTGGGTTTAAGCGCCATTATATATTTTTGTATGTAATTACTGTATAGTGGGCCACAGACTTGCGGTGGCTTATAAGTGGCACCCAGTGTGGTCTTCAGCTGCTGTGGGTGTCCTGATTCATGGACTGTCATCTTGAGTCTTCTGTGGATCTTTATGTAAATCAACAATTATTTATCTGGGCTGATTTTGCACTCAATATTGCACCTTTTCCCCCACAGAACAGCCACTCACTAGATATTTCAAACCATTCTCTATAAACTTTAGACATGGATGTATGTGAAAATCCTCTCACCTAAATCACATTTCTTGGTTTGCTTGGTTTGAACTTTTAGGAACATTGTATTGTAGCTGTCATTGCAAAGTAGCACCCAGCAAGTAATCTATCTAGTTATCTAGCAATCTAAATGAATGAATTCAGCACTCCCACTGTATTGTCATATTCCATTGTTTGTCCCTCCTCTCTTGCCCTATCTTCCTCTTCCACTTGCACCTCTTCTCAGATGCTGTATCTCTGCGGTCTCTTTCTTCACCACTCCCATGATGCCGTGCTGCTGGCCGCCTCCCAAGCTGTCTTTTTACTTTGACTTCACTTCTTCCCTACTCCACCTCCTCTCTGATACTATAAATATCCAGGCCCGGGTGACTCATCGATGCACACAGACGTATCAGTTGCCTCTCCCTTTTTTTTCGCCCTCCCCCCGCCCCCACGGTCTTCTATAGCTCTGGCCAGTCTAATTACCAGATTTCACACGTTCTTCATTTGGCTCGAGCGTCTCCGTGACCTGGGCCGAGCTGTGAGTGCCTGGTGGAACAGTCTGCTGCTGCTGCTGAGATGCCAAGCACAGCCAAAGGTCAGTTTGACACATGGCAACCACTCCCTCCCTCCCAAAAAATAAAAAATGCAGGGGTAGGAACATTTTGACGAACTAAGTGATCATCCACATATATGATAGGTGGAAAGACGCCCTCTAATGCTGTGGTTTTCAAACTGTGGTATGAGTACCGGTATTGGTACACAGGCTTTTTCTGTGTTGAAATCATAAGTTAGCTTAAGAGGCAATTTCTGTTTATTTTGTCCTGCTCCTCTAGGGCTGAATTGATATGTGGTCCACTACTTAGTCCTGATTTAGATACAATTTAATGCTGTTTAGTCAGTGTTATTACATATAATCAGTTTCACTTTTACTGCAGCCAGACCACACCTCTCCAGGTATGAACCCCACTCATCCTTGGCTAAACCTTCATAATATTGGCACACAAAGGAGACTGCGAACCAAGTCCAAGCAAGGAAAAAAAATCTAAAAGTTTTCAGCTCTCCTCTGACTCATAGATAGAGTCAGAGAGAGGCAGATGAAGCTAGATCAAACTGTCAACTACAGAAATGGGAGAAAAAGCTATGATTTTCTAAGCTGTCCTTGTGACTGTGTTGAAGGGGCTAGTGGTAAAATAAAAACGATCAAATATAATAGGAATAAAATTGTTTATCGAGAGTTCAGTTCTGTTAGCTGTTATCATGATAGCATAGCATGGCCACTCTATTAGGTATACATGCTCTACTACCGTCGTCAACACAAATGCTATGCAGATATATTCAAGACAAACCTACTGAAGTTTAAAGTGAGCATTTAATATGGCATTGGTGCTCTGTGTATTTCACAAAAAAAGTAAATACATTTTAAATAGAATAGTCCCCTAAAAGGAAACTATCTGATTCTGATGCCAGGGGTCAGAGAGGAATGGCCACAAAATCATCAGTAACTTAGTTAAAACCAAGGTCTGCCGGCGGCTATTTCTGAATGCACCCGACGGCAAACTTAAACTCTTACTAGCTTTAGCAGCAGACCGTAATGGGGCCACATTATTAGGTACAGGCTCTACCTAATAAAGTGGCCAGTGAGTGTACATACACTAAAGAGTAGGCTTTTCAATAGACTATTACAATATGTAGTCTTTTCTGCCCACTACTGGTTGCTGTCGGTGTGGTATGGAGCTGTTGTGCGTCAGAATAAGTGGATTAATAAACAGAACATTATGTCTCTGACTCACTCTCTGCTCCCATAGGGTTGGTCTGATAGATGAAATGCAGAGGGGAGCTCATGTGCATGACTCGTGTTGTATTATTGGCAGCAACAAAATAAAACAGTGGTGTTATTGTTCGTTCTATCAACGTAAATTGAAGTACAATTACTGCAATCACTGAAAATTCAAGTCATATATATTTTCACAGGGTTACATTCTCTCAGCCCTCACCAGCCTTTATTAGGTAGACCTGGTACCTAATAAAGAGGCTCCAGGTGTGGTCTTCTGCTGCTGGAGTCCAGTTGACCTTGATGTAAAGAGTGGCTCTGATGCAGTTGTCAATAAAGCACTCACAGAAGTGCCACTCACTAGATATTTCATCTTTTTAAACCCTTCTTTGTAAACCCAGGAAATGGTTGTCTGTGAAACTCCCAGTAGATCATCCATTTCCGATACTCTCAGAATGTATAATCTGGCACCAACAACCACACAATGTTCAAAATAACAAAATCACCGTTCTTTATTTCTGATGTATTTAGCTGGCCAGTCCAGCCTGGTCACTAGGTTTGGTTTCATCACCTTAGAGTTGCATTAGAATCATGAGGTTGGAAGAGGTTGGGCTAATTCATTGATTAGGAACCAATTAACCATCTGCACATAGAGCACAGAAGCATAATCATTCTGACAATATGACATGGTTTCATAAGTCTGTGAATTAAAAACTCCATTTACGACTGTGCCTCAGAGAGAAAAAAAAATCCTTTGTTTATAAGCTTTTATTGAAGGTTGAATCTCAGAACCACATGCTCTGTTTGCACTGCCACACAGACACCATACGCACACTCACAAATATGAAGACTGGCCTTGGTTGCCATAGAAACTCTGGTTTTGAGGATGATGAAGCCGCTGATGGCATCAGTCATCTGTAGCATTTCACATATGAGATAAACACAAGAAGTACTTACAAGACAAATTTTATTATAATTTTACATGGCCAAATCATAAATAAATAAAGAGAAATTTTCAAGGAGCCCAGCCTAAAGGGCAATTTAACCACACACAAAAAACCAGAGGAAACGCCAGGTCAGTAACAAAGGTTGTTATTAAATATGTTGAAGGGGAGGATTTACACCTGTACAATTACTGGGAATGAACAGCTTCCCATGTGCTGTATTTACAAGTGAAAATAACAACAGCTGTGGTGGTGGCGTTCACATAAGCACCACCAGCAGTTAACGCCTTTGCCAAATGGATGCTGTCAGTAGGATGTCGCTAATCAACAACAATAAAAAAAAACTAAAAACTGCTTGGAGCACTTCACATTCTTTAGACCCTGCAGACAGCTCATGTGTGTAAGAAAGGCAACTACCGCCTCTAGCCAGGCAGAGGGAAAGCAGCAAACAGCACAGTAAGCTATTGACTTTTCAGTTAAATGTTATCAAAAAACAAGAAAAAGGGGTCCCCACAAAGTCAAAAAGTTAACATGCGAATACAACCGCTGTGTACTGAGAGTAGGCATCTGATACGTTTTTACCCGACCTGTACCATTATCAATCCTATATGTGTTAATACAACCAAAGAAAGCAGTGAATTCATCAAAGTGGGCACCTCTTGCACGTTCTGCCCAGAAGAAACTCAGGGAGTGCATTGTTGCCTTTCAAAGAACACCAGTAACTTGTTTATATGGTTAAATATGTGGCAGGTTACAAAATCCAACTCCTTTTATATATATATTGTACATTGCTCATACATTATTACACACAATCTCATTTTGAAAACCTTATTGCGTTTAAGCTATGAACTCTTCAGTTGTTAAGCTATGACCGCTTCAGTTGTCAGTGCCATTTCTAACCCAAACCTCAAGTAAAATATTCAAGCACTTTGGTATATCCGCACACGTTATCATGCAAATTCTACATAGCCAAATATAATATCATTTTGATAAATTGTTGAGCATAGTATGTTGCAATGGGCTACATCTAGACTTCCCCATCAGTGTCTCTACCGTTCCTACACCTACTTGGTTTAAAATCTCATAAAACAAGCCTTCCCGTAAAGAGGCCTAAAAAAACATTCATACACAGAGGAGGGGCATCTTCCTTCCTATATACGGTACTTTAAAATGTGTGTATAAATATTGCACATTCATTTCGTATGTCATAATTGTAGGTAGAAAAGTTCAAACTAGATCTACATGGGGAAACCACAAACACCTGCACTGAAAGTAACTTAATTAAATGCTATAGAAACTACAACTGGATCTATGTATCAACGCAACTATGCTACAGGCTAAGTTCCCAAGGCAACATCCAAATGGCGCATTGGTCAAGACTAGAGGAGTGCTTTAGCGGCAGATGTGGCAGGACCATTAGTAAACCAATAAAAAACAGCCACTGGGGCAAATGCAATGGAAAAATCTCATTTGATAAGACAGTCAAGGCTAAGCAAAAACAAGTCAAATCAACATGTCCAAAGCAAAAACCTTTGGGATAAACACAAAATATGTAAAAAAAACAACAAACTAACAACTTGAAAATGGCATTACAAAAACAAAGAAATAAAAAATATATATAAACCGTATGAAATGGATTCAAGAACATTCTTTGCAAAACCTATTCCTCACATAACAAATAAGGAATGTAACAAAAGATCCAATAAATGAGATCCCTGCATAATTTCCAACCTGAACTACTACAACTACTACGGTCCTGTTTCCCAACCAGGTATCTGCACTACAACTCTGAAACCAGGCTAAACTATGGGAGAAAGTGGATAAGGGCTGGATGGATGGATGGATGAAAAAGCAAAAGACAGGACATGTGGACATTGATCCAAAAAGGCCTGACACTTGCTTCTCTTCAAGTCACCCCAGACTTCATGTCTCAGTTGTCATGACGACTCAAAGGGCTAAATGAGTCCAAAAGAGGAAATGGTGAACACGGCGCACCATGCCTGTCTGGTTTAGTACTCTGTGAGGCCCTGCTGCTGCCTTTTGGTCATATCAAAGAACGTTAGGATGGATTCAAGTTTTTTGCCCCCTCCATTGATCAAAGCTGGTTGTAGGGAAACCAAGGAGGAGATGTCTTAAGTTTTGTGTGTATGTGTGTATATATATGTGTGTGTGTCTAAATAATTATGTCTTTATCCAGGTAGTGGCTTCTGAATGTGTGCAAGTATATATATATAAAACTGTTTTTGTGTTATTTTCCACCGTACATCCTCTCAATGTCTTCTTGGTAGTGTGATTTGAGCTCCTTGCGTTTGAGTTTGAATGCGTCAGTGACTAGTCCAGTCTCTGGGGTCCAAGGCTCCGCACTCAGACAAATCTTTTTGGGGACCTCAAATCGCTCGAGTTTTCCTACAATTCAAAATAAAACATTACAGAATTTGCATATGCCATAGTTGGGGGGGGGGGTTTGGTAAGGATCTTTGTAGTTACCAGAGATGGCAGCCTCGTTGATGATACGGAGCACCTCTTTCTCCATCAGGGAGTTGTTGCAAATTTCTTCCCATGTGCCCCTCACTTGCTTCTGCTCAGCCAGTGCCGTTAGCTGCTTTTGGTTAGGCACCACAAAACTGATAACATAAGACTGGTCACTGAAAATAGAAAATAATATAAATATGTCAATAAAAGTATTAAAATCAATGAGCTTTATCTTTATGGGTGGAGATTAAAGATGCACCTGTTGGCATAGGCACAGATGTTGTCGATGAGTGGGCAGTTCTTCAGGACAGCCTCAACTTTCCCCAATGAGACATACTCGCCAGCCTGTAACTTCACCAGGTCCTTCTTACGGTCTATAGGAAATACATACAGTATTTGCAGCAGTAGAGCGGAATACAGTACAGTAAGCCTAAAAATAATCTGTGAAGAACCTACCAATGATTTTGAGGCAACCGTCTGGATGAAACTCTCCAATGTCTCCAGTGCAGAACCATCTCTGACCCTTCTCATCCACAAAGAAGTCTGCTTGGTTCTTGGATGCATTTTTGTAATATCCCATGGTTACATTGGGCCCACCGATCAATATCTCTCCTCGTGGGTTGGGCTGGTCTGTGCTGTAGTAACCCCCTGAGAGAGCACAGTAGAATTATTAATGACATACAGTACATTTTGTAGGTTTATATTGAGGTTTGTCTTACCTTCTTCCCAGTCTTTTAGTGTGATCTCTGAACACACGAGTGGTGCACCAACACGTCCTGTGCTGTAGTCCCAAGCTGCAAACACAAACAATGTAAAACAATCGTAAATCAATTCAGAAAATAACCCAGAAGCCCATTGTCTTCTTTCTTAATTTCCCAGAGGAAGGCAAAACAATGCAGACTTCTGAATAATAAATGCAGCCCACCCTCGCTGATGGTGCCGGCACCACAGGTCTCCGTCAGGCCATAACCCTGGCCCACAGGACAGCACAGACAGATGTTCATGAAATGCTGAGTTGCAGCTGAGAGCGGAGCTCCACCAGACAACAATATCCGTGTGTGTCCTCCCAGCAGTGCACGAACCCGCTTAAACACTAGACTGAGGGAGCATAAAGAGAAAGAATCAGATTTTTGAGCAGATAACTACAGATAGCATAGACCAAAGTGACAAATCGGTCATTAGGCTGAATGCATGTACATGTTTTATATATTAAAAAATGACCTGTCACAGAGAGGCGTGCTGTAGCCTTTTGAAATCTGCTCCATTTTATAGTTGTACGCCAGAACGAAGAGTGTCTTCTGGAACTTGCTCATCTCTTCCACTTTGGTCATGACATTCTTATAAATCCGGTCCATAATCTCCTGCACACACCAGAAGAAGGACAACTTATTACATGCTATAGTAAAATACAATGCAACTCTTATATATATTTTACATCTATGCCTGGCGAATGCTCAATAATTTTGCATGTTTTAAAACAATTACCGGTACAGCAGCCATTAAAGTAGGTTTCAACACACTTGTGTCCCCTTTACTGCCTTTCTTTATCTTGGTAGACTGAAAACATGAGAGCACACAGTTAGATTTACTGACAATAAGCATAAGATATGTGTGTGTGTGTGTATATAGTTTACCTGGTCAGCAAGAGTTTGAGGGGATGAATAGCCAATGCGACAGCCATGAGAAATGCTGACAAGTTCAGCACTGAGCTCTAAAACATGGGCTAGCGGCAAGTAGCCAATATATGTGTCAGTTTCACTGGAGAGAGAAATAACAGTATGTTCATAATAGGAATTTAACATTTTAAATACAGACAATAACACCACAGAGGGGGAGGTGTCAGAGAGATGGCACAGAACCAGAAATTGCCGTACTTGAGATTTGGCATTCTCTCAGCCATGCCAGTGATGCCAGCAATAATGTTGCCGTGGGAGATCATGACACCCTTGGGGATGCCTGTGGAGCCGCTCGTGTACATAATGACAGCTATGTCGGAGGGCACTGGCTGTCTGCGTTCAACTGAAACTGCAAAAATGAGAGAGGAAATGGATCAAATGTCTGAATTACTCTGACGATAATCTTGTATGTATGTATTTATTGCAATTGAATGTATGTAAAGCATTATTATTATACGGTCAAACCAAAACATTTTTCTTTTGGTTTTCAGCCTTTCAGGATCATTTTGATCTGCTTCCTGCATCATGCTTCTCATCACTTCAATCAAAGCTCAGGGTGTGGCCTTTGTATTAAGCCTCCATTAGTGTGCTTCTGTTTGCCAGACAAAATTAGAAACCTTCATAATCAGGATGCATGAATACTCACTGTTGTCAGGCTTAGATCCCAGTTCCCTCACAGTGTCCATGTTGTACACCACGATACCTCTGGGGATGTCAGGCCAGCTTGTGGGCTTATTGTCAACTACAATAATATACTGAAGCCTTGGCACATTGCACAGTATTGCCTGCGATTTGTACATAGGTGGGAGAAGAAAGAGTGAGAAAAAAGTAATTAGAACGTGGCAAGTATAAAGCTTCGAGGCCAATAAACAGGCAGTAACTTAGCAACATGAGTGGACATAGGAAGGGTCAGTGTGTGTTATAGTTAAACAAGTATAATATAGATACTACCTTGAGACGACTCTGCAGCAGGTCTTTGCTCGTAATGATGTGGGTGACTTCAGTTTCATTCAGCCCATGAGCAATAGCAGTGGGTCCAAGAGTGGCGTATAGAGTCACAACTTAAACATTTATAACATAGAATCAGTTCAGTGTGTTTTTGTAAACTAAAGGCTGAAAGAACAGATGAGTTGACCATCACTTACGAGGGAAGTTGTACATGAAGCAGGACATAGCTGCTAATAACCACTCAGCTCTGGTCTCGCAGAAGATAGCGATGTTACATTTGGGTTTCTGTCCGAGAGATGCCAGGCCGCTGCCAAAACACTTCGCTGCGAGATAGACTTCTTCGTATGTCAGCCAATTGTAGTTCCCCAGAATGACCTGAATACATGATAATAGGCATTAATTATCTCAAAATATATTCCACTATAATAACGTATCTTCAGTTGTACATGGTTTGCCGAATCTTTGTAGTATATGCATACTGCATAGATTGCTGCATAATTATTTTGCTTACTAAACATTGAAATGCCCAATTTGTGACACACATGACAGTAAGGGGAAACTGAAAATGCCTTTATGCATAGTATTACATTGTATTTCATGCACCATATATAAAACGCAGTACATGGAAATAACCAGAGAAGTTGAGCACAAACAGGAAATTGGTGCCCTCTGCAGGATGTTTGCAGGTATTTAGAAAACAGGGTGAATACTGTTTTTTCAACCCTCAAGCAAACCTATCACAATAACAACTGAACGCGTTTTAATTCCTAAATAAAATATGTAATAACGTTTTTGTTATAATATATGTATTACATATCAGAATGCAAGCCAGAAACGTCAAAGATCACACATTTGTATCATCTTCTATGCATAAGAATCATTAGCTATTAGGGCTAAAAACACATCTAAATTTGATAACAAAATAATTCAGAATCCAAAATATCATAATTTATAATGAGGAAAAACATCCTGTAAAAAAAAGACTTACTTTTTTGAAGACCTTGCCATTCGGTTGAAGCTCATCCTCCTCACTCAGCAGTTCTCTTGTTCCTAGACAGTCTCTCTGTGGGAACATCTTGGCGGCATATTCAAACATTTTGTCCAGAGTGTCCACCCCTGGATGCAGCCATGCCACCAGCTTGGCTTGGCTGTTGACCGCTCTGTAAGGACCTGCTGGACGGCCACTTATTGACCGCGCCTTGACCCTTCGAGCGCGTTCTAAGTTGGTGCCAGCCCCGGAGAGGAAGTACCAGGGAATAAAGGTGATCACAGAGTAGACCCACACCACCGAGCGGAAGACATGCAGCAGTAGCGGGTTTATATCCTCTTTCAGCTTCATTTTTCAAGGAGAAAGTCAGACTTCTGCCAGTGATGAGAGAACAAGAAAAGCACAAGACGCCACTAACGCTGCCTCCAAGTAGCAGCGGAGATGGGAGGCAGTGGTTCCTTTGTGCAGGCCTGCAATAAGATGAGAAACTTGGATCAAGCTCTATCAGCACATCAGAAGGTCTACATACAAACACAAATCCAGCCCATGGTAAGTCAATCCCTGCCTGCCCTAAGCCCGTCTCTTTCTATTCTTATATTTTTCTGAGTCAGCATTATTTCTCTCACAGGTCCTGCAGCTCAGAGGCCAGAATAAGCAAAAGAGGATGCTGCAATGTATTTGTAATAAATAACAAGGCGGTTGATAAAATACATTACAATGATTTTGGAGCTGATGTCATATTCCTAGCATGCTACGCCCACATCAGAAATGTTAATGATAACACTATAAGTATTAGTAACCAGCTAAATGATAATTTACAAAACACTACTTCAACATGAATAAACACCACCAAGTCAGATATCTAGAAATCACTTAATTAATTAAATTATTGTAATTTATTCTATATTACTGTTAAATAGAGGTGAGCTATTCTGTGTTTATTGTTGTGATTGCACAGTCTCCATGTATTGACCATATCTTGCACACACACATCTTTTTTGGTAATAGTTTTATATTTTTATATTACAAACAGGGGACTTTCCTGTGTGCTAAACTTAATACACCCAAGGCCATGATTTTGGTCAGACAAAAACTATAAATACATGTGACTGTTCATTGCACAGAATAGTAATTTGCAGTCTTGCCCTGTAGCCAGTGACTCATTTAGCTACTTGCACAGTGAGGTCTGAAGGTCACATGCAAGGTCACCATAACCTGGTCAGCTAATGTTCCAGCACCGACGCGGAGAGATGGTGCAACTTTTATACAGACAACTAGAAAGTTGAAGCAAAAGTAGCATGTTACAGCCATGCAAAGCATGATCTATCTGCATTTTGCCAAATAAAACCTAATATGTAATATTTGTTCTAGTGTTGAGGAGCTAGCAACACTGTCCCATTGAAAGCACAAGGGTAACAATCTTGCTTCAAATAAACTACAGTTGAAATTGTACGGATGTGTACAAAGCTAGCCAGTCTTACAGGTTTATCATGTCATAACGAATCAATAGTTATGTGTACAGCCTAAATACACTATTGTAACACACACTGTCTTGTCTTTACATTCACTATTTAAATGTAGTCATAATCACTACTGGGTTTTTTTCTACCACGATTTACATTGCTCAGCAAAATAACATTTTGTTTTTTTTAATATTATATTATATGTATATTTTTATTTGCACTTTTACAGGCGCGCTTTATCTAATGGTTGTCTGTCAGCACTGAACTGGGCTTCCAGAAAACAATCACATTTTGTTGAATGAACGGGGTCCAGTGTATTGTATCACTGATGTGATGTAATGGGGCTTTACTAAATCAAAGCCCCGAGACTATAAAGATCGTATATTCTTAAACACTTACTTAAGGAAACGTCTGCATTTTACCATAAAAACATAAGTACAATTCAGCAATCAGCATTCATAACAGTTATTATAGTACAGCTCAGAGGAATGTTAGCTGTTAGCGGCTAGACTTTAGCTGTCTGGGTTAGCCACTGCAGCTGTTTTTACGAAATCCCTAACAAACCCCACTATATCTATTCACTTAGAATCATGTAAAAAGCAGGCACACGCTTAATATAAACAGAAAAACACAACAGTCCCCTGCTGCTGCGATACTCCCACACAGAAAGCGCATGTTACCGATGTTACACTCCCAACATCTGCAAAGCGTTCACAGCAATACATTCTCCTCACCTCTTTTCTCAGACGCTAACGCCTGATTCAGGAACCGTTGCAGAAAAGAGATGGAGGCGTCTTTACCGTTGTAAGAAAATATTGTACATTATAATACTACAGTAGTGATTGATTATATAAACTACAGTTATCGGTATGTTATAAAAAACGAATATAAATTTGATTTTAAAGTGGTAAATCTAAGCATCACCGGGCCAGTGTTGCCAGCCCGGAAGCCATTACAGGACGTATAAACCGTTCTCTTCTGTGATTGGTTGACTGGAGGTGGCGCGTGCTTGGGGCGGCAGGAGCGTCAGTGGGGTTACTATCGGTCACGATGATGGAGCTGTGGCCACATGGAAGTTTCGTCTTCACTCATCAAACATAGTTGGAGGCTGAAAAATACGGTTAAACAAAATATTTTTTTTATTGCGTTCCACTCACTGTCACAATATACAAGACAAGTCATTAACAAAGACCTTTGTCTGTAAGTAGTATCTGTTTCATTCTGTTTTTGTATTTCGCAACTCATACTATCCCCTGTCTAGCAACAGAGTCCAGAATTAATTGCAGTTGTCTGTCAAAAGATAGTTTTTATTGAAGTTAATTTATTCAATTAATTTTTATGCTATTAACAAGAAAATTCCACCAGGGGGAGTCCTTGGACAATGTTAAATGATTATTTTTTTGGATACCAACTTTGTGCACAGACCACAGGCCATCAGTAAAAGTCACTAAGCTTTTGCATTTTATTTGACCTTTTGTGTTCTTAGAGATTCCAAGACATACTTTAAATATGTATTTGACCATTAAATGTAAACTGAGCTAGACGAAGACGGCCTTTTGTCTTGGCACACAGGCTCAGACACATGCGTGCAAACATCTGATCACATAGAAAGGCGCTGTGTGTACACAGTGCTGATAATATCCCTCCTCAGGCGACATGTTTGAGGTCACCCTCAGAAGGCAGATGTTAGAAGAAGAAGGAGCACTTTCATCTCATCTGTGAAATATGTGTGTCAAATCTGATAATGACACACTTTGCAGACACTTCAGGGAGCCCCAGAAAGACAGCCAATGCATCCTCATGTGTCTCTGTATCTGACCTTTTGACAGCCCACTCTTCGTCTGAGCTGCACCTATGACAGTCACTGACCAGTATCTTATTGACTGCATGTTATGTCTTTCTTTTTAAGGCACCACCCTCTGCAAAAGCACTAAGACTGTTATACATAACAGGTAAGCGTTCATACATGTAACATTCACCATCACAGGGACACAGTGAAATGTTTGGTGACTGGTGTTTCATTTATGTCAGACTTATATATTACATACTGAATAGCCTTTTTACCTTAAACTTATTGTTGATAAATACTCAATTAAAAGACTGGGAAAGGCAGCAGTGCATATAGTGAATATACATTTAGCTTGTGTGAGCATTGAGAATAATATAGTTCATGAGATTTGCATTGGATTAATTTGTATTACATTACCTATTGTATTATGAATTCGTTTTGTAAAAATCTGTCAGCTTTACCTTTCAAAACTCATTCCTACTTTACATGCATAAATACATACATACTGTAAATACATACATAGTTAACAGTTCAGCAGGTAAAGTAATAACTTGTGGACCCCTGGCTGATTGTGAAGCCCCTATCCTGACATGTAGTAGCTGGACTTATGGGGAAGTGGGGAGTCAGGCTTGTGTAGGGATTAGTGAACAAAAGGATCTTTCTCTGTCATCAAAGAGGATCTGCTCCCAACTCATCCCCAGGTCTGTGGCGACAGCTTTTTATTTTCGGGGAGTGGCGGCTGGAGGGAGGGGGAGGCCCGGGATGGAGCAGGAGAAGAGTTTAATGCAGATTTCAAAGTAATCTTTAACTTTAAGCCCTGCAGTCCCTCTCAAATGAAGCCCTTTGCTCCTGTGTAGAAGCCCGACACCCCAGCTTTTTTTTCTCAGGCTTTTGACTGTGGGATTGAAGTGGCATTATTGACTCAGATGGCAACCAAATGAAGGAGTCCTTGTGAGAAATCTAAAGACGTACATTTAACCAGTGAGAATTATGTTGGTTCATAAAGTAATATTAAGTAAAACTGTGAGTACAGAGGTCGACTAAAAGTATTGATAAGTTAGGATTCTGGGTAAAATGATTTTGTAATAGCTGTAAAATGTAAAGTAGTAAATATTTACATAAGTACTAGGGCTACACAAGTTAGAATGTCTAATGTCTAGTTGTGATATTGTTTTTTATAAACCAACATTCAGTTCACAGCACATTTTAAACCTGCTCTGGCCTTTCAGAACATCTTTATGAGGTTAAACCTAAAGTAAGTAATATATTTTGTTTTATGCAGAGTATATTTATATTTTTGGTTTATTTTATCATAGTTTCTAATTTTACCATAGCCCATTTTAAATGAGCTCTAGATGTCTCTACAGCTACGGTTTTAAGTTTTTGTTCAAACTATTTGGACTTGTGTTCACTGATTCATGCACTCAATTTCCAAGAATCATAACTGTTTTTATACAATGATAATGAATGAATTATACAACTTGAGTGTATGCTGATCATGTGTATACTCCAATACATACAGTACAGACCAAAAGTTTGGACACACCTCATTCATTCAATGAGTTTTCTTTATTTTCATGAAAAGGCAAGAAATCCCACTTATTAACCCTGACAGGGCACACCTGTGAAG
>JAVQKC010004445.1:0-20404 GCA_036025475.1 Philypnodon macrostomus
TATAGCGCTTTTCAAGACACCCAAAGCACTTTACATATTTGTATTATTCATTCACTCTACAGTCACACCTGATGATGGTGTAGCCACAGCTGCCCTGGGGCACACTGACGGAAGCGTGGCTGCCAGTTTGCGCCTACGGCCCCTCCGACCACCACCGAACACCAATCACACAACCACATTCATTAATCAATTAAGCCATCTCTAAACCCACATCAGCATTCGACATAACCTTCAATGGCATCTGACCTATCTGCTTTATGGTTCAGAAAACAGCTTCATGGAATACCCCCACAGTTAAAGTTAATCACATCTTTCTATTGATTGCATACAAGAACAAAACCCAAGTATCCTCTTTAAAATAGTATGTATGTTGTGTGTTCTTATTTACCCATGGACATTTAACAGGGCAGTCAGATCCATGTGTTCTTGCAGGCTAATACCTGTCTTACAATTGAACTCTATTTAAAATACAATAACCAACAATATGGAATATGTAAAGCTCTCATCTTCTCTCACACCAACTAACGTTATGTCCTCTTTCACTACATTCATAAACCTCCTCTTTGGTCTTCCTCTAGGCCTCTCCTCTTTGGTCTTCCTCTAGGCCTCTCCTCTTTGGCAGCTCTAACCTCAGCATCCTTCTACCCATTATTCACTATACAGCTTCTGCTCTGGCAACTCTGTCTAAATCATACAATACTGCTGGTCATAATGTCAAGTAATCTAATCTTACAATATTAAACAGTTTGTTATATCCGCCTGCCACACAGCGCTGTCTCTATTTCCAAGTTGAGTTTTTTCATCCACTTGAATTAATTCAACCCTTTCGTCTTAGCTCTGGAGTGTCCTGCTGATGTGCTGATGCGATTAGGGAACAAAGTGTGCCAGAGCTGTACTGAGGGGGAGCAGTTTAAGGATGAGTAGGAGTGGATCCACAAGTGGCTTTGTGTTTGTGAGCAGACAGTGGTGGGAACTGAAGACATTCAGAGACAGTGTGCAATGCATTGACAACACTCTCCACTAACATGCAGCTAATGAGGGTATAGCAGGCCATTGAACATCAGAGAGGAATATCATCAAAAATGTATAATTCACTCATTCATTCATTTTTATTGTGTGGTAAATCAGCTGGGATCAAATGAGTGCATCATCTAGTAAGGAGGTTGGAATACAATAATGGTTGACAAACTGAAATTGTTGTAGAATTTTAGACTTAGAGATCAGAGAGTGAGCAATTACTAAATACAAAAAGTATGTACTGTATGCATGTGTGCCAAAGTAACATCTACCGCCTATAGAACCGACTCTGTAACCGGCTTCAAGGGCAGTCATACCTTTTGTGTTAACCTTGTGACTCTCACCTGCTGTCTCTTTCTGGGATCTCCTTGATGGCCAGTCGGACCTGATTACTGAGGTCTCGCCCTGCGTAAACCACACCGAAAGTGCCTTTTCCCAGAACCACCCTCTCACCATGCTCATCATACTCATAGTCGTACTGTCAAAACAAAGCAAAGGCATTCAATTTCGATGTTATTCCTATTACCCGAAACCACAAGACAACATGTAGCTGCCTCTAATGGCTTTATAGAACTAGACATCTTTGGCAAGACTCTCCAAGATGTCCCTGTCCTTAGACCGTTCTTATTGGTGAGGAGAAAAACATTATGGGAAAAAAGACATGCAGACAAACTTAAACCGAGAAAAGTCTTTATAATCATATATTCACTTTGATTTGTTATTTTGCATTTTGGTCGCTAAATCGGCTAATTTCATTTCGTGTCCTGGCAGCAAAACTTTACATACAGCCTTACTGCATGGATTGCATTGAACACAGAAAAAGTAAAGGGCAAAGCATTTATCTGTAGTTTGTTATTACTTCAAACCAAGACACAAAAAGCCACCTGCGTTGAAAGCACATTGCAAACCTGTTAGACATCTGATATGCAGAGCTACAGTGTTGAGTGTAAAAATTGGCCAAGGCAGCGTTTTGGGTAATTAGTTGTTCTTTTCTCAAAGCTCCAGAGGGTGAAGGCGGGTGAATACAGCAGCAGGTGTCTATTCTGCATCACCACACAGCCTCAATACAACCTCAATACAGCCTCAGTACAACCTGTTCACTATTAGAACTCTATTCAAGGACATTATGATGCTAACTGCAATGAATGGGGGGTAAAATGAAATTGAAGTGATGATCAAAGGAAACCGGTGAGTATTAAGCAGCAGGGTTTGTGCAAGAAACAAAATCCAATTCATCTCAATTACGCAGCTGTAGATCCATAATTGAGTTATTAGAGAAAAGAATAGGACATTTTGGGGAAAAAAATTTAAACAATGTGGTTAGATTTTGGCATGCATTACAGAATCAGTTGAATTAATAAAAAATACAGCATGTATTTATTCATTCATCTTCTTGTTAGGGACCATGGTTGATTGTCACCTATTTCTGCAACTATGGGCCCTAGGTGGGGTACAATCATTACATTAGCCTTTTATATAGCCAAGATTGAGTTGGGATGTGTTAAATGTAAACTCAAATTGTGGACATCAAATAACCCAATCGGCAAACCTCACTAAAGTAATGACAGTGACAATAGGAGATTATAAAGAGGTCTTGTGTGCTCTCACCTCTAAGGCGTCAGTGTCACAGTCTCCTTCCTCTGGACCTCTCCAAGCCTCTTCAGTGATGCTGTTAACCAGGTCACAGAACCTGAAATCAGAATAATCGGCATTAGTGCTGCACGATATGACAAAAACATTTGATAACCATGTGCAATATTGATTTTTTGTATTTTTTTTATTCAAGTTCAATTATGCAAATAATTTAATCTAATCAAGGACTAAAAGAATGCCAAAGCAGGACTAAATAAAGTAAATCATGACTAATAATTGTCTTTTAAATATATTTCACAACACATCAAGGCTTTAAGATGTTGGTTCTTATGAAACAATGACATCATCTCCGTGTGTACATTAGTGACATACAGGCATAGAGGTGTGTACTTCAAATGCGAAAATGTCAAATGATAAAGATCTTGATGACAATGTTTGGGTACTGTTTTGTGGGTTCAGTGCCATTAACATTCATCTGCAGTATGTTTTTCTGTGCACCTCCTACGCCTGTGTGTACAATATGTGACCTTTATCACTCTCGCCCCACACTGAGGGTGAGCTGGCACTTTGCATGCCTGTAAGGTGCTGCTGGCTGATACAAGAGACAACAGGTCAGACGTTTATTTGTACTTCCTAGTGTCTAATCATAATTCATTTATCGATAATTTAATCAAAACATGAATTGGAAATGGAGTGGAGTGGATTGGGTTTACATAGCTATATATCGAGACAGCCAAAGCACTTTACAACTGAGAGCATTATTTATTCACTCAATGTTCACAAACTGATGATGGTAAACTAACTCTTTAGCCACAGCTGCCCTAGGCCAGACTGACAAAGATATGGCAGCGTAAGTCCGCTCTGACCGCCACCAAATACACCAATAACACTAACATTTCCTTACATATACAAGATGGCTGGTCTTGCCCTTGGACTGATTGGAGCAGGAATTGAACCCCCAACCTTCTGATGAGTAGATGACCTGCTCTGCCCCAGACCTTTCACTTATTTTAATTTCAGATTTCAACATTTATACGTTACATAACTTGCATCCATCTTCACCACTCCCCTCTACCTTTTTCCTATACATTATGAAGTGCAGTATATTGGCAGCAGGATGAGTCACATAATGGGACTAGAAGAGCTCCAAGCTTCAGACGTGACAGTGTTCTGCATGTACAGAACTTGAGTGAGAAGTACCAGTGTGAGAAGTACCAGTGTGAGAAGTACCAGTGTAAAAATGAAACTAGGTGCACTCATGATGATGGAAAGGTGCAAGACTTCACAGCTGCATACTGGCTTGAAGTAGAAATGTGAACAAGAGGAAAGCCAGAAGATGGTTTCTTATATTTGTGGAACGAATAAGATCATTCTCATTAAAAAGCTGGACACGGATTATTTTTTATATTGTTAACGAGCAAATTAAGAGGCCCCGGCCCAAAACCATGACAAACAACTATTTGACTTTTTGATGATTGTGAAGAATGTTTTTGCCAAATTTTGTTAATTTCCCTAAAACTACATTCTTCTTTCAGTCGATAGGGGGCGCTATAGAGGTAACTGCCATCATATTAGTCAGATGTGTTCAGGGCCGGGGGGTAATTAGGTATTTCAGGTTAGAGCGTAATCGGGCAAAGTATGTGCAAGTTAGAGGCTGTCAAATATACCTGACCTCCCAAGTTCAATTCAAAATGGCCGACTTCCTGTTTGTTGTAGGGTGGGGTCATAATAATATTTTATGTTGGGTACACTGGAGAATCTCTTTATTTGACCTCTGTAATTTGCCTATGTACATTAAATATACATGGATCACTGTGCCAAAATTCATTGGCAGGATTATTGGCTCATTAATAGTGAATTTGGGCATAAAAAAAAAGAGTTATTGCTTTCACAGTTTAGGTCAGTAATAAATTAATTCATTAATATTCATCGCAGAAGTACCAAAATCAATCCAGTTCAGGGTCTTTATGATATGTACCTGTGTGCAAAAGTTGAAACTGATCCGGCAATTACATTTTTGAGTGTTCACATCAGCCGTGATCTGCGGATGTGGACGCGGGCGCGGACCAACATGATTCCATAATATCGTTGTTTCGCCAATATAATTATACTGTAGAACAACTATAAAGATATTATCATTTATAATGAATGAACAGAACCAGTTATGTTTTGTGTTAAGGATATAAAGGGGTGGAATTAACTGTTTTCTTCTTCAAGCAGAAAAGTTGTTCTTTTTGCTATTTTACACATTTACAAGTTATGTTGTTTACACTAACTCAAGTTATTTTATGTATTTTATATCTATCTCTGTTATACTACACTCAAAAACATTTTTAAATGAAATTGTCTTAATTCTCTGGCTGTTTCTAAATCTAAATATTAGAAGTTATCCTTTTAGGCTGATACCGATATCAGTCAACCTCGGCCAATACCCATTTTGAGCCAGTACTGTAGTGCATCCCCACTCTCTACGTTTTAAAACTAAATCAAGAAACATGCATTTAACCATTCATTCTTTCCCGAGTGAAGTGTATTGTGCATGTCCTGTATTGCAGTATTGTGTGTATTCTGTGAGTTTAAGATTGGAATATGGTTTGAGTATTGTGTGTAGTGTGTGAGTTTGGTATTGGAATATGGTTTGAGTATTGTGTATATTCTGGCTCAGCTGCAGTGATGCATTATTCAAGGCCAGGCTAAGAATAGCTCCACTCTCTTATTGTGCGTAAGTATCATTGGGACCATATCTGTTGGTAATAAGGTAAGAGACGCTCACAAAATACACACAGCTTGGGCTACACATCATTCCAAAAATCTTAAGGAATTGCAAATTCAGCTGAAGCGATATCTGTTCACCTTACAAACTAAATATCTAAATGTCTCAAAAAAAGTAAAGAATCTATTGGACTGTGGTTAGTTACCACTGGGATAATTCTATAGGATTACAGTAAGTAACAAATGCTACACATTCAAACATGACAGCAACCTTATAAAGTACAACAAAGTCAGAAGATGAATAAGCCTTGATCTTACTAGCACTTAGATGTGTGAATGATGGCAGACAGACGTCCAATAAACAGCAATGTAGTAAATATTTAACTGTACAATTGACACTAGCTTGCACTAAGAAAGGGCTTAAAAATTATAATCAAATGTTAAAGCAACATGTGTAAAAAGTAGCACACAGAAAGTGGACAATGCACTGGCCATATCAGTTCAATAATGCTTTAAAGCATGTACAATGTACAAAAATAATCAAGATTAATAAATGAAAGTGATGGATGATTTTGATTGACTTACAGACCTATTATCCAATTGTAATGCAAAGACTGCTGTTCTCCATTATATAATTTCATACCGTTTGTGGATGAGCACTGGACCAAAATGGTCAAAACTGTGTCACAGTCTCGATTTTTTGACCTAACTGTTCCGTATAATATCTGGTTATATGTCTCACCCTGTAGGTGGCCGTCTCTAGAGTCTACACACTTTCAACAGAGTATTTTAGACATAAATCTTTTGAGCTCACATTCAACTGTTAGTGAAGCAAGACAAACCTGCAGAACGTCAGACTGCTCCATGCTATAAACAGCTGTGGTCAGTAGTAAATGAAGTAAAGCGGTGGTTAGCTCCTCAGACGAGTGTGAGTGAGTCAGCTTAGGCACATGTCATTAACTTACTGTGGAGCAGGCCCCACACAGGCACAGTAAATTTGGGGTGGTTGATATTGTAAAAACATAATCTCCCAGTTTTATTCAGCCAACATCACAATTTCTATTTTTTTCACAATGTTAGTTTACTTAGTTTTTTTTTTTACACAGAAGACTACTGCTCTCAGTGTCCAATCCAATGCTGTATACTATCCATTTTCCTTTTTTAGTAATATGAACACCAGAAAAAGTTAATGAGCAGCAGAGCATAAATAAATTCAACGATTTTCCCAGATTAGCAGATCATCATAACGTCATTCATCACAAAACAATCTTTTAATGTAGTTACAGCAGGAGGGACAGAGGAGTGATCATTTTCTCTTCCAGCTCACACTTGACATGATTTCAGATTCAGACCATGAACGTGAAGTGGATCTAAGGTCACTATCCCTGATCACGATGTGCACCATCTGCTCAGGTCCACTTACAATAACTATTAAAAAGACATGGTCAGAGGTCATCACCATGGAGACACAGACACTTACGATGCACTTCCTGAATTTAGAGTACAGTGTGATTAGATTACTGCTGGATCAGAGCGTTACATGAGAAGAAACTAGAGCAAAGGAGATCAGACAATATATTTACTAAAAGGGGTTCTGTTCTATTCAGGAGCCAAGCATTTGGTGTTTGTTTTTTGTGTTTTGTTGTATTTTATGTTGTAGTGTTTTGTGTTTTTTTCTGTTACATTTTGCTGTTTGTGTTTTTTTGTGGTGGTGTTTTTTTTTTGTTTCATGTTTTGATGCGTTTTGGATTTTTGTTGTTTTGTTGCCATTTTGTTATTTCTCTAGTGAGGTAGCAAAGAAATATTTCGGTTTGGAAAAGTAAATGACAAAATAGTGTATACCGGATGCCTGTCAACACTTTGCCAAAAGATTTTTTATATTTTATAGATGTTTTGTGTTTGCATGTTAAACAAGGGACAAATCTGTTTTCTAAGCCTGTGCCACTATGTTGGAGATTATAAAGCTGATTAATCCGTCATCATGAGGAGTAAGCCTGTTTAAGAACAATACAAGAGCAGAGTCAGCGATTCTGATTCATCCTGTTAGCACTACAGACAAGGAGAGAACCAACAGGCCCCAAGTGAATCAGCTCAAACAATAACAACAAAAGAACCGGTCCTTTAGTCAGCAAACTGAAGAGCTAGTGCAGAGATAAATACATTCAGGAAAGAACAAGAGATGTATGAATTAGGGGTGGGATATGGTAAAAATATCAAATCAGAATTTTATCAAGCCAAGATCACAATTTTGATTTGACCACAATTTTAGTTGACTTTGTATTTTTTGTGAATACTGCTATCATTGTCTTCTAAAATCCAATGCTCATCATAATACCACTAATCGTCCTTTTTTATTTTTATTAATATGAACTCTGGCATTGTTACAGTAAAAATGACGGTGAAAGGCAGAGCAAAAAGTAATGAACTGTAGCGAGATTCAACCTTCTCAAATTAGCAGATTGTCATAACTTCACATTACAACCTTTTAATGTAATATTGTACACACCTAATTTGAATCAGCAAAAGCCAATAGGAGATGGAATTGTGAGTGGGTAAAGTGAATCGAGCGCAGATGGAAGCACTGGAGTGAGCGATAGACAGACATTTCTGCATGACGACAGCTTCTCTGACTCAGACTGTTGAAGATCTGCTGAGGACTGCACACCTCTGTGATATGACCAAAGATTAGCAGGATATTCCTTTGGGAAAATCTATCATGCATCTTTAGTTCTATTTTTTTTTCCCTGAAATCAAACAAAGAACAAAAAATAATCACTTAGCCCAATGGTAACACTAAATACATTAGCATAGACAAGACCCACACTGGGGCTAGGCCCAAAAAGAGCCTTGGAGATCCATATATACATTGTATTATCTTGCATTGCGAGAAATGTGCAGCTCAGCACACAAAGTTCTCCTCTTCTGCTGGTTCAGGATGTACAGTGAAGAAAAGTACAAGAAAAAAGGTGGAGTCAGCAGTCCTGATGCAGAGCTCTGCCCACACTACACAGTATAGGGCTGTCCTCAGCCAGTTAACAGTATTATACTTTTATATTTGTGACCTTCATATGATTACTGTTCTTTGCCCCATTTTACAACAGATGTAGTAGATTGTGGCTTCTACTTCAAACCTTCCATAAAAAAAAAATTAATTACATTTTGTGATAGCACTATTGATAAGCTTATCTTTTTATTCACACCAGTGCTGTGGTTGTACCTTAATTTGACAGGTTTCAACCACTTCCTGTAGTCTTCATCAGAAGTCCGTAGAAATACCGTCACATGACTTCTAATAAAGACCACGGGAAGTGGTTGAAACATGTCAAGTTAAGGTACGACCACAGCACTGGTGTGAATAAAAAGATAAGCTTACCAATAAACCTATGTGGAGACCAAACTAACCTTTTTGGACTGTGGTAACACTGATCTACAGAGCTACCGCCGTTTGTACATTTAGCACAGTCTGAGGCACATTTAAAACACATGGCAGATACTGAGCTGATCTGAGCAAGATGTCCCACACATGTTGTACTGTACACTACTCTGACCACAGGACTGACTTCACTAAGTTCAGACAACAAATCCACCATGACAGCAAAATTGGTCTTATTAATGCTTCCTTGTCCAAATAGTTTAAAAATCTAGGTCTAAAAATTGCGAACTGCAGATTCCTGTCCAATCAGATAACATTCCTATAAGCAGCAAATGTTCAGTTAGGAAAAGGGAAGGGTGGTTTGGAGTTGCAGCTGGACTAAAGGAAAGGTCAGGAGAAATGTGGAAGCTACATGTACCATACAGTACAACTACTTTCTTTACTAAACAGACCTTAGCCAACACGTTTTGGCTTTGTGGTATTTATTGTATCACTTAGGGCCAATTCATACTCTATGAGATGTGAGAACTTTTGTCCCCACACCTAGGACTGCAAGACATTTTTTTGCTAATTTATATCCCTCAGCCCCAGTTCGGCTGTTCTTGCAAAATGTTCTCGATTCATCAGCTGTGCAGAACTTTTTTCCAGCAGGGTGTGCGAGAACTATTGTGTGATCGGCCAAAAATGTAAAGTGTGTAGAAAAGCAGATGATTGTAGACATAGCAATGGATAGGCTACTTTATGATCAGCTGGCCAAGGCAGAGAGTATAGGTTGCTGAAGTGGCTCACGTCAAACACCATGAAACGACACAAACATGTCTGTTTCACAAGTCGAGCTAAGCAATGATAGCCACCAGATAGGCTAACAGTTAATGACACAAGCAACAAGCTACTACTACTGACATTATAAAGAGTTTCCTGTATGAATAGAGTATGAATTGTCCTTTAGACTGCTCTTTTTTCCCCTTTGTTTGCTTGGATGTCATACACATTGACCGTGTGCTGTAGAATTCACCCTGGCACAACAAAAGGGACTTAAAAAAAATATACTCATTTTAAAAAATAAGCAAATGTAAACAAGCCACAAAAGTGTTCAAAGTGCTGCTGCTTGTGAAGATGTTTATGAGAGTCTATAAACAGCAGGAGTGAGATGGAGACTGTTTGAAGGAGGAGCCGTGGAAATAAGCACCAAATGTGTAGAGCTTTAAACACTCTTTACAGAAGTGTGAGTTTATGAGGACGATGGGAGAGAGGGGTCACGCCGCAGAGTCTTCAAATGGGACAATTCACTTCTTCAGGGGCAGGAGACAGAGCTCTGGTTAATCATTTGACCAGCCAAAATGTAACACCATTATATTGAAGTATGAGATTCTAAAGGGTGTAAGTGACATTTTGGGCAAATTGTGCCATGGACATATTTTAAAATGAAAGTATGGGGAGCTCTTCCCTACCAACATATATATATATATATATACACACACTATAACATATAACTATCATTATCAATTTAGATTTGCATACCAAATACCAAAATCCAATCATAAAATTTGCTTCGGTGAGAAACGTTATCACCATAACTGTTGGTATAACAAGGCAAGTGTTCATATTAATTAAAAAAAAGGTAATAACATTGATGATGATGAACATTGGATTGAATGCACACTGAATTTGCAGTTAAAAAGATTTTATGATGAACTCTTCTGTGTAAGACAAAATTAACCAAAACCAAAAATTAAAAAAACTGCAGTCCATTGTAGAGGAAGTGAAAGCACAGAGGTTGTACAGTTGTGAAATAGCTCTAGTTCCCAAACAAACTAATGTTGTTCCCTTGAGACACAGCAGCTCTAAAGCCTCCTTAGATCTCCACAAAACACACAGAGTTCATTAATGAAGAGGTGTCTGTGTCCGGGACAATAGCTCTTTGAGGTCTGCTGCTGTGATGTGATGGATATTTCTACTCTGGAGTAGTCCTGGCTCTAAAGGTTGTTGACCCCTAACCCTGGGTAGGAGAACACTTTCACTCCAGCTACACTTTCTAACACAACACCTACCCCTACATCACGCTGGTGGACAAGAGAATGAGAAATATCATATCACCTCCACACAGTCCCTGAACATAGGGACTGCACAGTATATCAGAAAATTATCACGACTGCAATCACTTAGACCTTTAAGAGTTAAGCAAATACAATATCTATAAAGTATAAATATATTCACCATAGTTCAATCAATCAATCCATCCATCCTCCTTTTTCCTATTAGCTTTGAATGAAAATATGGTGTGACTAAATACATATTAAAAGTTAACATTTTAGTAGTGATTCCCTAATTTAGTCCTATTTTGATGTTGAAGCAGTGACTATTTCTGCTTAATTAATATCAGAAATATACTGATATCACAAATTTCAACATTTCTCATTTCGTGCAGCCTAATTCTTGAGGACAATAAATTAACTGGGACACCACTGAGACTATTGACCTGGTGATCCTACAGGAGACCTAGTGAATCCTAATAAAGACCGGGTTGAGTCTGGATCTGGAGATAAGACCCTATATGCTGGGAACACCCATAAACATCAGACTAAAAGACCCAATACATAGGAAATCAGGCCTGTGTTGTGACAGATTAGGGAGCAGATCAGATGATGATTAGGATGACCGCCCTGGGGTTAATCAATGGTAAATACATTGGCCACTGACACTGCAAAACAAACACATACAAAGCCTGTCAAGAACACAGCTGTTCTCTCAGACCAGAGGACATTGAAATACAAACTCATATTCAGATACAAGCATTAACAGGGTCTTGGTGTAATGAGGCATTCATATAGTCTAGGGGTTTATGCGTTATGGCAATAAAAAGTCAAATCGTGATATAAAGTTATGACGATCTGCTAATCTTGGAAGATCGTTGAATCATGAGACACTGTTCATATTAATACAAAAGTGAATAAAATAGTATTAAGTGTTACAATGAACACTGGATTGGCAAACAAAATTTTTTTACCATATTGCCCACTCCTAAGGTAGTCCTCAGTAACAACTTCCTGACTTTATCTGCTTCTTGGAAACAAAAGAAAACAAATCATTATTAAAGTCTAAACTCATAGCTAGATTTTTTTCCTAAGCAGCAATGTCAATATTCCAATGTTCTAAGTTGTAATCACATGAACATGACAGAGTTGGAAGACTAGAATGTAAATAATAATGCATCACAAAGCTCAGTATCGGCTACACTGCAATATATATCATGAAAGAAGTCTACAGGAGATACCAGCCACTGAGCTGATAAACAAGTTACCCTCTGGTCCATAGTTAAACCAAAAAGTAAACAGAAACTCAGATTATGATCCAGTTGTGGTCTCAACCTAAATCACTGGACAGCAGTAATCTCCTTAGGTACTGAACTGGAGTTGGTGCTGCCTGTTTGGAGTACACACTGGAGGTTGTGTACAAAGCTGTGAACTGTTATAATCCCACAGTCTGAAGCTGTTAAGACTTTCTGTGGACCGAACACCTGTTCAGAGGCAGCTGTTCCGGACTGGGCCTACAACAGAGGCTGGGGGAGGGGCAAAGCTTGTTCACCGTCACTTCACATCAGGACAGGCAATGCTCCTCACAGCAGATAAACGAAGGACAGTGGTCACAGGACAGTCAGTGGTTGGGAAGAAGAATAACTTTGGGGATATAGGTCAGACATACTGCCTGCCATACTGTCACTCTCAGTGACATTGCAGGAAATTATTAGGCAATCTTAATTATGCAGAAGAGTTACACAGTTTGTGTAACTAACCACAACATAACATACATTTCATACCACACAGTCCCTCAGAGACCCTCGGAGTAAAGTTGTAAACATAAGTAAAACAAACTTGTCTTATTAAAGTTATATTTACAGCATGGAAAAGCACTTCCTGAAGAGACACCAGTGAGGTACAGGTGTGAAACCCCGGGAAGGGGGCTCTCAATTCACACAAACGTGCTGCGAGGCAAACATGTTTACACAATGACCAATAAGATAAGATATCCACTTTTAAACTGCATGTGTATGTGTTTGTTAGCATTTAGTGCTTCTGGCACCCAGAGTACCTGAATGCACCAGTGTTGTGGGAAGTGTAGTTGAGCTTCCTGGTCTGTCTGTATATTGAGACAGCAGTGGTTTGAATGGTACAAAGTCAGACAGACTATGAGCTTACTTGGAGTGTGCTCTTGTAAATAAAGTGAGGATTAATGAGATAATAGTTATAGTCCGTGACACAGAGCTGAGCTAATCAGACAGTGTCAGTAACAATCAGAGCACACAGTCATACAGTACCAACACAGTGAGCTGGTAATGTGTTTAAAGCCACAACAGCCTGATGCTAAAGGTGAGCCTGATCTGACCAAACTCTCTACACTCAGTTTTACATGTACAGTCTAGAAGACTAGAACTCAACATTAGGTTCTTTCTATGTGGCGGCAGCAGCAGCGCTAATCAGGAGAGAAACATACAAGTCAACTGGAGCAATGGGACTAAAGCCATCTGGACCAGAGGATTTTCACACTAATCACACACAAATAACTCATTAATCTGATCTGATCACTACACACAATGCTGGACACACAAAGGACTGAGACTGACCTCAAAGAAGAGAGAAATACAGATTATATATATATATATATATATATATATATATATATATATATAGATAGTGCACCACTAGAGCACAAATTCTTATATATAAATAAAATAATATTTTTTTAAATGGTTATATTAAATTATAGAGAGTAGGCTATTATAAGTGCCTGCCATTTCTTCTGATAAAATACAAAATATTCTCAACACAATGTTTTTAAAATATATTTTTCAGTAAAAGAAAATACCCAATCCATACACCAAGCGTTTTGTTTAGTTCAGAACAAGTTTAGACACATTTGTCACACAAGTCTGACATGTTAACTGCCGTTATATCCATGAATAAGAGCAGCCGTATTATGACATCAGTGTGTTAGGCTCCGTGTTGGCAAAGTGAGAGAACTGCTGAGTGCAGAGTAAACTCAGTCCATGGAGTGTGTAAACGTATGTAAATGTGCTGCTGTTTGTGTGTGTGCAGTGGGGAGTCCTGCCCACGGCCCAAAGACAATACATGGAAGTGTTCTTCTCTGTAGCAGGGCTTGACTGAATGAACAGAATGGAGTGAGGCTGGTAAGTGTGGAACAATAAGGCCTTGTGTGGTGTGAGCTTCAGAGGTCACTGTGAAACAACAACACTGCTCCTGCCACTAACACAATCACAACAGAGCTAAACACAAACACACAATAGAAACCAACTCTTCTGCTGAGGCACTGTTTAGAGAGGTTTATATCGATACACAGCACACTCCTGAAGGGTGGAGTCCAGTGTGAAACTAAGAGGTACAAGTGTGTGGAGCACCTGCCGAGCTCCTGTCTCTGTCCAGTCCTACACCTGCCACGGTTCTGCCATAGATCTGTCACACACATGCCATAGTTGACATGATTACCACAGAAGCTCTTACAGACCAGCTTTCCTGAAGATAATCCCACATATACACATCACAGATTACTTTATGGTAGATCTGAAATCATTCTTGAAACTAAAAACTATTGAATACTCCTATATGTTGATGCCTGAGCCACATCGGACATCTCAGCTCCACTCACTTGCAGACACTGTTCTGTTCATGTGGGAAAATCTATTTTTATATGAGACAGGGCGAGGCTGCTGTGAGCACAAAAGCAGGGAAACTGGAACAGAGGAGGCAGCAGTGAAAGGCCAGAGAACACAGCGGAAGTGTCCTTCCTGCTGACCTGCACTTACAGCACACAGCGCACACACAGACAGGCCTCTGTCCGGAGCACTACAGCACTGAGACTACACCATAAGTACTGGAACTAACACTACTGGAGTTGGACATGTCTCTCACACATACAAATAACAGCTTCAAAACATTCCACATTACAGAAAATGTGACAACACCATTTATCTGCAGTGCATTGAGCTGTTTAAGGTCTAACCACCCAATAACTAATGAACTCATGAACTATTGAACAAGTGAAGGCCAAGCACAGTGACAGCTGTTGTGCTGACTGGTGTTTCCAACGGGAAAATGCACAACTTTCATCTTGCTGTCACCACCTTCTCAAATCAACTCATAAACTAGTATATCATTTTAATGAACTTCAGTTTTATTGAAGTAATCTTCTCTCATTTGGCTTTACCAAAGACAGAGCCGGTGTTTTACTAAGCACACTGACCTCCTCCAGAGCCTGCACCGTGTTTCTGCAGTGGGACATCCTGGTGGTGAAGTTCGAGGCGGTGGGAGACTTGTAATCCTCATTGGTCTCTGCCACAAACTCAGACACTGTGATTTGGTCCGGCATAATGACCCCTACTCGGCTCAGCGGAATCAGAACTCGTCCTAATCCAGTCTGGAGTGTGTTTAGTGCACAAAGTTTACAGAAGCAGCGGCGGTGAGAGCAGGGCTGTCCCCGGGAAGCACACCATCGCGCGGCACGCCACTTTGGCTAATGCTCCGCTGATGGAGACCCTTCCTGTGTCTAGTTCGTCCGCTAGCTCCTGTCCATGTGGCTCCGGGGCTCGGTGTCCGGACACAGGGCGGGCTCTAAAGTGACGGGACAGGCTTCTCTCTGAGTGAAATCGACAAGTACTCCTCAAACACCGGGGACAACAGCTCTGGTCCACGGGAACAACAGTCTGATCCACAGAGCCAGGCGGTCAGAGCGCTCAGAGTGACAAAGGTAGAGGAGGGTACGCCGGAATAAGGAGTGGCCAATGGGAGCGGCAGATCCTAATTGGCAGCCAATCAGAAGGCACGGCGGGCGTAAACTCATGTTGCCTTCTATATACTATAAACTGACGAAATATGTAATTTATCATAATACATTTAAAAACACATATTAGTTAGTTATTAGTTAGGCCTATGTTTTTATGCCTAGTGAATACATAGCCTACATTTTTACAACATAAATAAACATGCTAGGCATAACAGGTCTGTCTATATGTAGGCACCTTATGAGCTTTTTTTTGTCCCCTCCTCATCCAGCAGGGTTAGGGCCTATATTCAGACCAGTGTGAACAGGACCACAGACTCGGAGGAGAAACCCCGAGAAGCCTTTAAATCACAGGCTGCCAGTGTTCACACATTCTTGGAGAGGAGCAGCGTCTCCTGGCACATACAGGCCTGAGCTGACCCTGAGGTACATCTGCTGCACAGACACTCACATCCGTGAGGGAGCGGTCAAAATCACCATTGGCTAAGTACACATCAATCAGAATACATATGGAAAATCAACTTGAAGGCTCACATGTTCAGCTTTACTCTCTTTTGTTAAATTAATCTTGAGCTGTTTTCACCAGATGTGGGCCAGCTGTTATTATTGTCATAATATTTAGGCACAGAGGTGCATATGGTTAAAAAATATAGAAAATAATTTACTTTTTGGTTGATTTAAAGCAGGGATGCCCACATTTTTTTCCTTAGGGGGCCAAAATAAAAAATAAAAGATTTACTGGTCCATGGGCAAAATACAAAAATATTTTGCAATGAGATGAAATACATAATACATATAATTAAAGCCCTTTATTTATTATAATATTATATTATTATATTAGTTATTTTACCTTTCACTCTTTCCTTATCAAAATTCCAGTGTAACCATATCAGGGGGTCTGGGGGTTTTCCCTTAAAATATTTCCTGTATTTGAATGCATTTTAACAGGACATTTAGCCGTTTTTTGTAACCGTGAAATTATATGGCTCATAAGAGTGTTACCTAAACACAATGAAAACTTGAAAAAGAAATTTGGGAGCGGTAAAATGGCATATTACGTACTTTACTTCAACAGGGTCAGATAGTCAATTTCTTGTTTTAGGAAACCTCCACACTACATCTTTATGGACTATAGCATCATAAATAAGATTCACATTCAAATATTATGAACATAAATCCTATAAAACATGTCAATTTTCACTGTAGCTCAAATATGGAAAGTATATGCAAAGTAACCAAAAACATATTCTTCTCCCCCTATTCCCGTTTGAAAACTCTTCAGTGCACCAAAATGTGTGAGAGTCAGCAGTTTTTAATATTTCATTTGACAGCACCATTTGAATGAGGTGGTTCTGCTGTTGTGGTGAGTGCAGTCCAGAAATATAGATTTATATCCCCACATTTATTTTAAGATATTTTTTTTTCTCATATTTCTCTTGGGGACCAGTGAATGGAACAGAAGCCTCTTTGAGTGAGGGGCCGGCCCCAGCTCAGGCCTGGTTTACATGCAGCATACCACCACAGAACACTATATCCTGCTGTCACTGCATGGAGAGATTGCTGTTAAGCATAAAACTTCATTGGAACTATCCCTACAAGCAACTATGGGCAGTATACACAGCATGTTAATCAAAATTGTTGTCATGTTAATCACTATTGAAGGAACATGGATTTACCAATTTATTTCATGCATGTTTTTGGGCAGTGGAAGAAAGAATAAAGAGCCTGAAGTAACACAAGGAGGACATACAGACTCCACTGTAGATCCCACTATATTAAATATACAATGTTTTTTTAATTATTATTTCTCAGCAAGTTGGTTTGATCCTCAGGCCAACTGACTACAATCTCTGTGGGTGGAGTCTGCATGTCTGTGTTGCTTTGAGTTCTTTCCAGCTTCCTCCTATCATCCCAAAACATGTATTGGTCAGACTAAATTGCCACTATAGTGAATAAATGTGAGAGTGAATGGTTGTCTGTCTATGTATGTCTTCTTGTCAGGCATGCAACTAACCTTCCATTGGTGTACCCTGCCTAAGGCCCATAGTTGCTGGCACAGAAACCAGTCACAACCCATAACAGAAGAGGGCAACTCACTTTTTCCCAATGACCTAATGAGCCGGTAAGATCTCCTCACATGTGTTTACAGGGACCACTGATTGACTTCACCGTATTCACTCTCCAAATGTAATCAGCGGACTTCATACCATATACTCTGCAGGACCAGCCTAATCACACTCATGACCAAGAGTAAATATTTACCTTCACCAAGGAGGTAATATTTTGGTCTGTTTGGTCGTTTGTCTGTTAGCAACTTTAAGCAAAACTTCTAAATGAATTTGGATGAAATGTTCAGGGAAGGTCAGTAATGACACAAAGAACAATTGATTAGATTTTGGGAGGGATCTGTTAGTCTACAGGTAGCATGCCAATACAACACACAGTATTTTTTAAATGTGGAAGGAAGTATTATCACGCTAAAAATGCTGTTAAACGCAACAAAAATGTGCCTATATGTATTATTTATATATTTTATGTATTTATTACTGATTTTATTGAATGTCACTTATTTTGGGTTTGTTTTCATCAACTTTCAAAAACTCTCTGGCAACACTGAAGCGTTTCTTATGGTACATGGTGTCAAAGTGGTTACCACCGTTGTCTCACAAGTTTGATTACTGGACCTGATGTGGACTTCCTGTGTGGGGTCTGCATGTTCTCCCTGTATGTTGGTGTTTACTCCATGTATGTAGCCTAATAGTTACTTGACAAGTATCCTGGCTCAAGATCTCAGAAGGCTGCCCAATGCCACCTCAGCTCAATGCCATCCTGGCCACAATGAAGAGCTGAAGTCTAACTTCCTCGAGGCTTGGGTTACTCTGCTTTGGTGTACATTAGGTGTAAATTAAGTCCAAGGATTAGTATGGAGTGTGACCTTTCCCTACAGCACTGAGGAGGTCAGAGTATTTTAGTGAGAAGAAATTACATTAACTGGAATTTACAATGACTGGCCATTTTATTAGGTACACCTGTTAAAGCCAAAAGCCAGGCACATAGCAGCAGCTCAATGTATTTAGTCAGCAGAAAAAACACACACCTTGTTAGCTACAAGGTAGTCCTAATAAAGTGGCCTGTCCTATTGAGTGCAGTGTGATTTGTGAAGCTGTTTTGACACCGTGCCTGTCTGATGTAATGGGGGATACTTGATGGACTGGAGCCAAACCCTGAGAACTGTGTGTAATCACTGTAAAAGCCACACGCCACGGAGGATGGGGAGCAGCTGCTGACCGCCACTGCGTAATGAAGGTGAGTGTCCCACAGTCAGTTAACATAATACATCAGCAGGGATATACTAAGGTATATAAAACGGGTTTAGAATGAGTTCAGATCTGGTTTAGACCTGGTTTAGATCTGGTTTAGACCTGGTTTGGAGCTGGGTAAATCTGGATTTAGACCTGCTTTTGTCTCAGTTTAGTAGTGGTTTAGTCCTGGTTTATACCTGACCTGGCTTAATCCTGGTTGAGACTTTGTTTAGTTTAGACCTACTGAAAGAGTAACTAAACCCTGAAGCAAAATTAACACCGTTCAGGTTAACAGTGGTTACAACAGTTACATTTTCCTATTGGTCAAAAATATGTCTACGTCTATGTCACAGGCCCTCAGGCTCTGATAGGCCCATGACTCATTTAGACACACACCTGTAGTGAATCAGGAGGTTGATTTGAGAGCATGGCTCACACCACATTCACCTCAAACCTTCGCCCAGCTCATTTGTGTAGCAATTGTACAATTTTGGCTGTTTAGTTCCACTTTAAGTCCTAGTCTATAAGTCCTAGTCATGTCATCAGTTAAGCTTTGAGGCTTATGGTTTATATACAGTTTAGTCCTGGTTTAGACCTCATTTATTCCTGATTTAGTTCTAGTGCCCCTGCTTTTGTCCCGGGTTTAGTCTGAGTTTTGTAGCTCTGGTTTAGTCCTAGTTTAGCAGTCCTAGTTAGGATATCCTTTAGTCCTTGTTGCATCTTAGTTTGGACTCATTCTCCAATCCTGTTTAAGACCTTGTTTAATAAACCTAACCCTGGTATAATCTTGGTTTTGTGTTAATTCCTGGTTTTGTTCTAGTCATTTTTATTTCAATACATTGATTCTAATTAGATGTGTCATCATGTCCTTCAGAAAGTTGCACCAGAAATTAGTCTGTGCCTGCTTCCATCTGACTGCTGCTGGCTCTGTCTAAAATAGAAGTTTGCTGTAACAATGAATTCATGCTCTAATGTAATTAATGTGGCTTTTAGTGGAGAAGCATTGCACAATCAATCATCTTTTCCTCTATGCACATCATAAAATGTACAGTGCAGTGAGCCACAACAAGGGTTTTTAATCAGCAGCAGCTAATAGGATTTCCATTGTTGACTGAACAATGTGGAACTGCCCCCGGGGCTGACCTTTTGCCCTTACTGAATCCATCACAGGGTATAAGGAGAATGCATGGGGCCACTGTATGAACTGTTGGTGCCTATCTGTTAGGACCATGGCTCGTAGGGCCGCAACAAAAGAAAAGGCAGACACCAACTTGGACATTTTAAGCTCTTGTTTGTTGCATTTTGTTAAATACATCAATAAATAATGTGTCATTAATACATCAATAAATAATGTGTCATTAATACATCAATAAACTAGGCCTGTGCTGTTGTCCCCGACAGCAAGGTGTATATCGGCGAAACGGCCCCATACGTCTGCCCCATACGTCTGCCCCATACGTCTGCCCCACACGTCTGCTACAACTGTCACCAACGGGACCTTAATCAGACATTGTGTGATTTCTAAGGGTTTTAATATTGTTAACGAGCAATTAAGAGGCCTCGCCCCCAAACCATGACAAACATGGGAAGGGTCTATTTGACTTTTTTGATTTGT
>JAVQKC010004446.1:0-10518 GCA_036025475.1 Philypnodon macrostomus
TTAAATGTCATTAATCGAAGATGTACCAAACTCAATCCAGTTCTGCATCTTCATGATATGTACCTGTGTGCAACAGTTGAAAAAGATCCAGCAAAGACTTTTTGAGTTATTGCGTTCAGTTTTGGAACGTAATTAATTACTTACTTGATTAGTATTCATCGAAGAAGTACCCAAAACGATACAGTTTGGCGCCTTTATGGTATGTACTTGTGTGCAAATGTTGAAACTGCTAGGATTTGCGAATGCGGAACGATGTAATTCCATAATATCGTTGTTTTTGCCGATATAATAAGGGGAGGGGCAAGGGGTGTTTTTGGTGCAAGACTTCTACACAATGTTATGTGGTACAATATGTTTAATGTATTTTTATTGAAAATTGTATTATAATAAAAATCACATAGTAGTAGAATACTGGCTCCTGCCCCACATCTGAGGGTATGACATCACTTTCTTGAACATGAAAACAACCAATATTGTGTATGCCAATCTAAATTTACTACAGTGTGATATATTGGCTTTCTCTATTGTGTACCATGGTGAATGTGCTGTGTGTGTGTTGCAGGGAGGACAACACATGGGAGCCTCATGAGAACCTGGACTGTCCCGACCTGATCGCACAGTATATGGAGAAACACAAGGAGAAAGAGGAGAAGAAGAGTAAGAGGAAATCAACCAGTGAGGCGTCAGGAGACTCGGAGGAGAGGGGTAGCAAGAGGAAGAAGGATGAGGTCAGAGCATCACTGTTTACTACACTCATCAGGCATAGTATCTCTTCTTCATGGCACATGTTAGTGGGAGATACTAGACAGTAAGTGAATATTTAGGCCTCCTTTGTGGTCCAATCCTAGAGAAAAGCTACTGTAGCTCAAACCCACTAAAGGATTTAGTGCTGGTTCGGAAAGGTGCCAGAATAGACTTTCTAGTCTAGTTTGTTAAGTAAGGGGCTGCAAATTAGCAATGTGTCTGCTTAAAAAACAAACGTGTCCATAGGAGAACCCAACAGCTGCAGAGCATGACCAGCTAACAAGTCAAATCCAATAAATGGTAAATAGTAGCTAAATAGGCCCAAATGACCTGAAGTTTATACAAATTGAATTCATAAGTTGTCCTAACTCTACCTAGTTCTCGCCTCTTGTTCTGATGTGCTCATACATGTGTGTCCAGGGAGAGAAAGCCCGAGGGTTTGGCAGAGGTCTGCAGCCTGAGAGGATCATTGGGGCCACAGACTCCAGTGGAGAGCTCATGTTCCTGATGAAGTGGTCAGTATTCACTCACACGTATCTACCCACTGTATTTAACATTGGATCAAAAAAACTATTTTAGAAGATGGATGCAACAACATGGGGCATGACTGCAGATAAACTTATCACTAGCCTCCAAAGTTTGTTTATACTAGTGTCATTATTGACTTACCCCAAAAGCTGTGGCTATACAGTCCCATGCTTTCCCTTTCTGTATATAATCATGGTAAACACGTGCCACAAATCACCTTAATTCCCTCGTACAGCGATGCTTCCATGTGTATTTCACTGTTACGCAAATCTGTGCCTTTTATTTTGAAAGTGTAGCAGAAGTTTATTTTCTTAACTCCGTGCCTGTACTTCCTTTACGCCCGGCTGTAGCTCGGGAGATTACTGAAATAGGATTCAATCTTATCCTGAGCGGTGTGGCGTAGGACCCCAGTCCTCATTATTTGGGGGTCTAAAGTTCGGGAACCTATGCTTTAGACATCGGTATTTGTTTGTTTCCTTTTTATAAAAGCATAGGAAACAACTCTTTGTTTTTTTTAAATAAGAACAAACAAAATTAATAACAAATATTTTGAAATTGGCAGGAAAAACTCAGATGAAGCCGACCTGGTCCCAGCCAAGGAAGCTAATGTGAAATGCCCCCAAGTGGTGATCTCCTTCTACGAGGAGCGTCTGACCTGGCACTCGTATCCTTCAGAGGAGGAGGAGAAGAAGGAAGAGGAGAAGAAGGACTAAACCCTCACTAGAACTCGTAACATACACACTCATATCCAGAGCTACAAATGTACCGGTAGCTTTGGTTTCCCGCTCTGGGCGACAAAAGATAATCAACTAAACAGTTTTAACTTTTCCAAAAGGTATGTTTGATGCCATTCACCACCATCCTGTCATTTCTATCTGCTGTTGTAGAAGTTGGTGCCTTTGTTCTGCTACTTTTTGATCTTCTTCAGAGCAAGTCAAATCTACCACATGTTGATTTCTCCTGACAAAGTGACAAGTGCCTGGTGGCAGAAATGTAAGGCCAAGGTATTAATTTTGATATGACTGAATGTTAGCCACACGCATTGGTCAATTTACAAAAAATAATTGGGACATTTAGATTAGCATTGATTGGATACACTGGAAGGATTTGTCTATGAATGGAACAAAAACAAGCATTACTTATAAGATAGTTTTTGCCACAACTAAAATTTAATTGATGTGATGATAATACAGCTCAGTGTATACAATGCCCTCCACTAATATTGGCATCATTGTGAAATGTGAGGAGAGAAGTTGTATTGTTTAACCGTTTAATACAGGGGCGGCCAAACATTTTTCATCGAGGGCCACATTGTCAAAAATGAATACCAAGCATGGCCACCGATCACTTCACCAAAAGCCCATTCAGCTGTATCTGTTTTCTGGGCACATGTTTTTTTTTTATTCGCGCATAAAATATAGAAAAGAGAACACATTTTTTCCACAGCCTTCATTTGTCATATTTACCAAGCATGTCAATATTAGGGGAGAGCACTGTAAGTTCAAAATTGGTAAAAAAAAAAACAAAACAAAAAATTAATTATCCTAAGCAGTGTTATCAAAACTCTGGTACTTGTATTTTATAAATGTAATACTGCCTTCATGGATTTGTTACTGAGTCTTTTAACATTAAGTGTGTTTACATGGTCAAGAGTATCCTGAAGTATCCGAAGTATTTAGTCAATAAAGAAAAATCTGCTTCTGTAGACACCTTTTTACTCCAAACTGGACTGTAGTAGAGGGTGGCACAGGGGAAGGAATTTCACTCCCATCCTAATCCCTGGTCAAAATCAAGTCCTGTCCCGATCCCGCCCGAATGACCCCAAACCCATCCCACTCCTGCACGTTGTCTGTATCGCAGTAACAGTTCAGACTTCCCAGAACTGGGTTGGATCTGTTTCAGCCCTATATGTTTTAGTCTTGCCATCTGTCCATATTCACAAGTTGTAAAATAATAATAATCAGCAACAGTGTAATTAATATCTATTTTGTTTTTCACCACTTTTTCCCCTATATTCCCCATATGGCAAATATGCTCATAACCGGAATACTCTACTCCAGGGGGTCTTAAACACCGTGTCGGGACCCAAAAGTGGGAGATTTTTTGTTTAAAAAAATATCTGTTCCAAGAAGAAAAAAAATTGGTATGTTCATCCATAAGCATTATCAAACAGACAATAAAAGAGAAATAAATACAAGGAAAACATCAATTAAAGAAGTACTAGATCATTTATTTACAAAATTTTTGCCAAAAATGACCTATTGTAAAAATTGGGTTATGATAATGACAAAACATGGGTCTACTCCATGCAAACTCACTTAATATGTAAGTAAAAGACACAGAACAGTGTATTTTAAAGTGTTCAAGAGTGTTGTGTGGACACTCTATAGGAAAAAAAAAAGAAAGTCCTCTTTTTTACCATTTATTTGTAGTATTTTTAGTGTGTTTATGCTAATTTTTTTCTTATTTTGTCCAGGGAAACATCCAACACTTGTTAATTACAGTTCCATGCTAATACATAATCATTGATGAGCATTCAGTGGATTCTTAATATTTGTTTTTCAATGTTTCCCTGAATTTTGCTCATAGCTTTTAACAGTCTGCAAACATGGAATCACTATATCTAATCCTTTATGGACTGCTCATTTGATAATTTCTGAATATTTCTTTTGTGGTTAATTGCATGAATACAAACTAAATGCACCTTCACTCACTATGGCTGATTTTCTTTTTCCCATAGTACAGCTGTACCTAAATCCTGTGCAAATTGATGAGTCATCTTGTGGGTATTTTTGATCAAGTTCATATTTTAGATTCAATACAGTGTTTGTCAATCATATTTTGCTCATAATTATTTTTTATCAGAGCTGTAGTTTGCGAGTTAGCTTTTCTATCTAGTCTAAACAAATTGTATGTAGTGGACTAGCCCGTGTTGTCCCTTTGCATGTTCATTGGTTAGCAGTTGTCATTTAAAGTTGATTCAACAATAAAGTATTTTTGTTTTCATAAACTTGTGTATTTCTGACTTCTGTACAACTGAATGTGTGTTATTGTTTGGACTCTTCTCCACTCTTGCTGTCCAAAAACATACATGTATTAAGCGTTGCTAGCCCAGGGGTCAACGGCCAGTAGTTTAGAACCACATGTGGCTCTTTAGATTCTCTCTTGTTGCTCTTTGAAGTAGGAAATATAGACCTTTATTTAACCAGGAAAATCCTACTGAGATTCAGGCACGGAGACAAACGGCATAGTTTTAGAAAATATCTGTCTACGCGGGTTCATGCAGCTCCACTGAAACGCTGTAGTATGTAAGCCGGGCCCGTTGGTGGTGCAGTGACACTTCATGAAACACTGGGCAGCGCCACGTTTGTTATAAGAGTAGGAGGGCAGAATGGCAGCCACGCCTCTGACAGTGTGCCCCAAGGCAGCTGTGGCTACACAAGTAGCTTACCAACACCGGGTGTGACTGAATAATGAAATTGTAAAGTGTCTGAGTGTTGAGAAAAGCACCGTATAAAATCTATTTATTATGTTATTAAATAGTGGAACAAATGCATTACTATGACTTTCTGTGAACATATAAAATATTTATTTGGAGGTTTGAACACCACACACTGACCAACCCTTCCCGGGGTTTACATCAGAAATACAGCACAATCAGAACATGTATATATAAAAAAAACATCAATAATTCACCACTGCAAACAGACAATCCCTATTCTAAACAACGGCAAAATGCAACAGTCTATTACCTTATTACTGACTGGACTCTTCCTAGTGGCATGGTAGAATTTTGCAGTTCAAGTCTCTGGTAGAGGAGCTTGATTTTTTTAACCTGGTTTATATTAAGTGTTAATGAGTCAATTCTGGTTAAGATCCGGTTTAGACCTGATTCAGTCCTGGATTTGACTGTTTAAATGAGGTTAGTCCATATTCAGACCTGGTTTAGCCTGGTTATGTTTAGTATGTTGAGGTTTCAACTCTTGAGTTAAACCCTATAATCCTGTTTTATACCTTGTTCACACCTCTCATTCTGAGCAAAATGTTATGCTATTTTGTCTCACGAGACGAACAATGTGACAAACACCATTTCCTAATTCTGTAAAATACATTAGTCAATTTTGTAAACTCAAAACAAACAGACATTTTAACCTGTTTGGCAAATTATGAACAATAAAACAATGTTAAAAGCTAGGTCCAGCCTAGTTTGTGATGCCTTTTTTTGCTTGTTAGCTTAATTGCTTCAATAATCCCTGAGGTTTTTTATTTTGTACATTCACTGTGTATGGGGCCAAGTTTGTAGCAACACTGCAATATCTAAAACCCCATATTTATTATCGTTTGATTTTTTGTTTGTTTTAATACAAGTAATTTTAGATATACATGTAGAGCCTCAGCCTGTGCCTCTCACATAAAGCACACATTGCCTCGTACACGTTCACAGAAGTGTAACAATAAGTCAGGAGTTGGCTCTTAATACTTTGAACTGCTGTGAATAACCTGAATTTTTAAATAAAACATCAGCTCCCTCACATTGTTCCTGATTCTAGTTCTGAACAGATAATGAATGTATCGAACAATCAGAAGGCTCCTGTCCTGTGGAAGTGTGTGTGTGATTGGTTAAATATTTCCTCCCCTCGCTGTAAAACCCTTCTATAAAATTACCTCAAAGCCTCAGTTTTTAAACTTCTGTTAAACTGTACTATTCATTATTTTTGCCTAAATATAAGGTACACAAAAATCAAGTAGTGCAGCTTTAAATAAGACCAAGAATAGACCAAAATACAGTCTGGCCACTGATAATATGGCATAGTAATACACAACAGTAGTCTATTTTTGCTTCTAGTTTTGGTACAGCCTTGGCCCCGGACCTTGAAGTGAAGCTGAACTCGTGCTCTCAATTCTAATAGGACATAGTGGTAGAATATGTGAAGGAGTAGCACTTTAGGGATGGTGGGCAGTTAAGACTTGATCTATCACTATCTAAACACTACAGTACATAATGTTGCTTTTACTCCAAAAGCTCCTGCCTAAGGCCCATAGTTGCTTCAGTCACCTGCACCCCCGATTGGAACAGAAGGTTGCATGTGTTTTGTTCTAAGGACCACATAAATGCAGCCTTAGTCTTGAGAGTCCACACAAGAGGAGCCCCATTTTGGTTCATATTCCAGCTCATTCAAGTCTAAGCTCCAACTTGGATCTTTAACTTTTCTACCAACTCATGTTTTCATTGTATTTTGCCTGCCCTTACATGAACACTATCTGGGTGGCCACTAGTATTTTGTTTAAATTCTTCCCTTTCTAGGAAATTTTTTTGACCGCTTTCCAACCTCATTTCTTCTTATCTTTAGGTTTCTTGTGACTTTTTCCTCCCTTGTGTTGCCCCCTGGACACCACATCCACACTCCCATCATCTCCAAAGTTCAGCAAATACTCGTTTACATCCAGAGCTCTTCCCTCTTCATCTCTGAGCTGACTAAAAACATCTTCATACAGCCTGCCCAACCTCTGCTTCAGACCCTGCAAACTCCTCAGCGCTTCCTGTTTGTCCTTCAAAAGCCGTTTCCTGTGGCGTCTAAGCATTGTGACGTCCTTCTCCAACCCTTGCAGGTTGTCCATTTTGCGTTTTCGGCAATTCTGTGCAGCAATTTTGTTCTTGCCGCGGCGCCTAATGTCTCGAACCAGGCTGAGTTGCTCTTCATCGAGTTCGTAGCTAGCTAGAAGATCATTGAAGTCCTCCACGGGCAGATTGACAATGAGTTCGTTGGAGAATGGGATCTTGAGCACGCGGGCACGTCTTTCGTCACGGCCGCAGAGGTGTTTGGGAAGTTCGTACGGTTTGTATGATTTGGGGGAAGATCTGGAGAGCTTGGTGGACATCTTTAAAGGTTGGTTGTAGGTGTGGTCATGGCTGATATGCTCCTGCCAAGGGAAGCCATCAAAAAGCTTATTGTCGTTATGAAAATGGGTACTAGAGAAGATGTTTTTGGAGTTGGGGTGGTGGTAGTAGCCTCCGCCCACGGCCCCTAGTTCGTCCTCGTCCAGTGGTTCCTGTTTGATGGTGACCTCCAGCTCAATGATGGGAGGTGTATCAGGGAGCAGACTTGAGGCAGATGAGGAAGAGGATGAGGAGGAGTATGATGAAGATTCTGATTGACAGGGAGAGGCGGGACTGTGGCTGGAGTCCAGGGACAGGCCGGAGTCCGAGTCTATGTCATTTTCAACATCTACAAGATAATAAACAAAGGAAAATACATTATAACCACCTTCATACACAACCATCTTCAGGAGCATGTACTGAAGTTCTGGGCTTGTATAACTGAGGAAACAGAATAAAAACATATGCAACAGTCACAAAAAAAAGTTAGGGACAATTTTTTTGAAAAATCTAAACTAATCCTAGCACAGTGATATTGCAGCAAATCATGAAAGAAGGTCATTTTAGCATAGTTGCACTGAGACACATTTAGCCCTGATTTAGACCTTGCTTCTCAATCTACTTAAGTGTTAAAATGGATTTAAATTTGATTCGATTCATTAAGGTGCTTTTGAATCCTGGTTTTGGCTTAGAACTTCTTTGGTCCCAGTTTGGGCCTGATGTGATCCTGGTTTAGTCACAATTTAGATCTGGTTAAGTCCTGATTAAGATGATTTACATTTAGCTCAGTCTTGGACCTGGTTTATTCCTAGTTTTGATCTGATTTAGACTTGGCTTAGCTGTCCTGGTTTAATTTTGGTTGGAATCTACATGGTTTAGTCCTGATGTTCTTTGCATGTTTCTGCAGTTATCTCCAAGCTTAGTCCTGATTTAAGGCTCATTTTAGTCCATTGAAATGGCACTTTGACTGATGACTTCAATAGAACATCCTGAGTGGATTTTTTGGAAAGTTGTAGAAGCTGGTTTTGCACATTAACAAAGGTGTCTTTTCAAGGCCCCTTTAGCGGCCATGTAAATAGGCCTTTGCTCCTTTCTGTTCTCCCACCATTTTGATATTAAAGTGTAATTAACCCCTTGGGCTCCTAAAGAAGGCAGCACCAAATATAGTGTTTTGAATCTTAGGTAGCTCTTTTCTTTTGAAAAATACCAATTTGGCCAATGAGCAAAAAAAAAAAAAAAAAATCCTGTCAAGCACTGGACAGTACTATACCAGCCAAAAAAAAAGTTACTCTTTGAATTACCTTGATCGACTGTCTGGCTGTACTCTTCTCCCACCCCGGTGCTGCCCTCCATGTCAAGACTGAGCTGACTGGTCCGATGGGTGAGTTCTGGATCTAAGTACCCCTCCTCTTCCAGTCTTTGTGCCATCTCAGGACTGAAACCCTCCTCTAAAGCCATGTCCAACAAACTCATCTCCTCCAAGATGGCCGCCTCGTCCAGAATATCATCCAGACCACCGCTCATGTCCTCCTGGTCCAGAAGGAAGGATGCGTGGGCCACAAGATCTTCTGACAGCAGGTTCAGATGACTGGAGTTAGCGTTAGCATCGAGTCCCATGTTGAAATTCTCTGCTAACAGATTTGTATGGCTGGGACGATTGTGAGAGTTATTTATATTGAACATGTCCAAACTGTGGTTGTCTAGCTGGTCACTGGGCACAAGTGGGAGAAGATCAGCAGGGCTTGTAGGCTCCAAGACACCTGCAAATAAAGATGCATTTGGTTCAGTTATATTTGGTCATATTTGATGTCATTACATGAAGGGAAGTTTTCCTTGTTAGACATCAGGGCTGCACAATATTTATCAAAATTATAATTATATATAATCGAGAGGAGCTAGCTGAGGTGGCTCGGGCATCTTTTTCGGATGCCATCCTGGATGCCGGGCATGTCCCACCGGGAGGAGACCTCAGGGGACCCCTAGGACACGCTGGAGGGATTATGTCTCTCAGCTAGTCTGGGAATGCCTTGTAATCACCTGGAAGAGCTGGAGGAGGTGTCTGGGGAGTGGGGAGTCTGGGCATCTCTGCCTAGACTGCTGCCTCCACAACCCGGCCCCGGATAAGCGGAAGAAGATAGATGGATAATTATATATATACAATACATTACCTGTATCCAGGGCCTGACATGAACTCTTTTGTGGCTGATATTCGTCAAATGATATTAGCCACCTAGGATTTCTACTGGCCTCCTATTTATGGTTTTTTTATATGTACTTTATGATTAGCTGAAATTTTGGTTCTATTGTTAAAATTTTTGTTGCAAGTGCAGTTTTAGGTTTTCTTGAGACTTGTTAATTGCTCATCAATCACTTTCAAGTATTATAGTGTATAGTCTAAACTGGTTGAACATAGCTGGACAAAGTTAGGCCTAAAGTAGTTACATTCACAAGAAGTATGCAGTCAAATCAGCCTGTGATAGTGAATGAGTAAAATCTACCTGCATTTGGCTAGTGCTAATGTCAAGCCCTGTCTGAAATCGAAACATATATTTCCAGGTTTTTTTTTTTTTTCTTACATGAAATTGTGTTGTGACAAAATAAATAAAATTATAAATATGTAAAATTATAAATATTGTTGTGATTTCCATAACTTTTGCCTTGTTTTAGTCCTTGTTTAGCTTTAAGTTTTCAATTTGAAGCAATTTTAACTAGAAATTAAAAAGAACTATTTACAGCTAAATTGTACTTTACATCAAAATATTGCAAAAATATCTATATCACCGTTTTCATCACAGTTATTGAATATTGAATATTTTTCACATATCGTGCAGCTCACGCTTTGTTATTGCTTCAATTTGACCAACAGGAGACCTACCTCTTTAAATATTCAACATGTTTTGTTTGCATTGTTTCTTTGCTAAAACAGCAAAAAAACTTTCAAACCATACAGTAGCATTCTTATTCTAATAACATAAACTGTGAAAGATTGACAATATTTGCAATCAATATCAATAAATATGTTTACAAATAAACATTATTGATTGGTGGAGGCAAAAAAGTGTCTGAATCAAAAATCAACGAAGTTCCATTTGTCTCACCGGGCTGGAGGTATGTCCCCATTAGGGGGAGCTCTGGTTCAGCCTGTGGTATGTGGAAGTTCTGGCTCACAGGGTCAGCTGGTTGGATGGATCCAGGTAGAACTGAGTCAGGTGACGGGTTTACTAGTGTCATCATGTAGGCATCAGTCGTCTAAAGAGAGAAATGATTCAATTGATGAATAGGGGTAGGACATAATATAGATATTCGAGTATATTGTGATGCTTTTCTTGGTGATACTGTATCGATTATTCTGAACTATATATATATAT
>JAVQKC010004488.1:0-21886 GCA_036025475.1 Philypnodon macrostomus
AAACCCACACACACACCCAGGCACACGTGCACACACACCCACGCACACCCACACGCATACACCCACACATGCACACCCACACACACATACACACACACACCCATACACACACGCACACCCACACACACTCATGCACGCACATGCACACACACTCACGCACACACACGCACACACCCATGCACGCACACACACACACACATGCACACAGCCACACACATACACACGCCCTATACAATTTGTTGTTTTGTATGTTTAAACTGTCCTGTCTTCATGTACTTGTATATTACTATTAATAATTTTAAAAATAATAATAAATCAGTGAATGAATGATGTTAGCTGTTAGGTTGCTCTAAGCTAAAACGAACAATGAGGAGGACACTTTATTGATGACTTCACTCCAGTCTTATTTGTTCTTTAAAGCCTTTTGTCGTTGTGTGCAGGGGTGCAGCCCATCAATAGTTCTGTAGGGCAATTGAGAACCTAGTGGACCATAAGGAACTAACAATGACAAAGGGACAGCGGTTAACCCAAGCCTGACGTTGACCCACAAACACACTGATGTACAGAGAAGCAGTGACCCACATAGAATCAGACAGACAATCAAATGTACCAAAGACAAGCTGACAGGGTGTGGAGTGAGCTGAACTGACCAGGATTTTGTGTTGTCCAGTGAGATTTGGTGGTTCACAGAGTAACTGAGTGTCAGAGACAGTGAGGGAACATGGTGTTTCTCCAATAAGCACTGTGTAATTAAGTCGGGCTCCTCCAGATGCAGATGGCACAAGGTTGCGTCCCTGTATGACAAAGAAACATAGTGTCAATACAGAACCAACTAGGCCTGTGCTGTCATCCCCGACAACAAGGTGTATATCAGCAAAACGCCCCCATACATCTGCCACAACTCTCACCTTAATCAGACATTGTGTGATTTCTAAGGGTTTTTATACTGTTAACGAGCAATTAAGAGGCCCCACCCCCAAACCATGACGAACATGGCATTGATTTGTCTGGATGGTTGTGAAGGATGTTTTTGCCAGATTTAGTAAAATTCGCTAATACTACATTCTTCTTTCAGTCTATAGGGGGCGCTATAGAGGTAACTGCCCTCATATTAGTCAGCTGTGTTCAGGGCCGGGGGGTAATTAGGTGTTTCAGGTTTGAGTCTAATCGGGCAAAGTATGTGCAAGTTAGAGGCTGTCAAATATACCTGACCTCCCAATATCAATCCAAAATGGCCGACTTCCTGTTTGTTGTAGGGTGGGGTCATAATAATATTTTATGTTGAGTACACGGTAATATTGTCGTTTTGCCGATATAATTACATAGCATTGTATGACAAATACTGAATACATGAACTGTTCTGGTTTGGGGTGAAGGGCTGTAGGCCAGCATTACTTCACCACTGTATTGTATTGAGTGATGATGAGTTAGGTAGGTACTTGTGTGGGCCTGGAACTCTGTCTATATCCATACACATGATGTACATTTGCTAAATCAGGACCAAATATACAATCTATTGCCACAAGGGTTCAAAAACAGATTCTTGCTATTCGATGAGAAAAGGCTTAGGTCGGGGCGCTGTTCACAATGAGATATAGTTGGTGATCACATGGTCACATACTTTGAGAATGATGGGAGCTCCAGGTTTTTGCTCCAGGACCCCTGTCAGGCTGAGGGGCTCGAGGTAAGGATTGGGGTAGTATACAAAGCTGGTGTTGTTGTACGTGAGCAGAGCCTGGACGTTGTTGAAGACAAATCCAAACTCCTCCACATGTTTGATGGTCTCCTGGTCAGTGGTGAACTCTGCCTTTAAGGAGGGGGCGAAGCAGCTGATTGTGGTTCTATTCAGCACCTTGCATACCTATAAGAAACAATATACATTAGAATGTATTGTTGTTGCAATAACACAAAATCTATATCCCAAAAAACGAAATGTCATAATGTTAGGTCTTTCATCTGACAGAGGTTTACTATTTTGATTTAGTTTTAGTATTAGTCCTGATTTAGTTCTGGTTAAGTCCTGGTCTAGTTCTGGGTTATTGCCAGTTGGATTTAGTTTAAGTTTCAAAAAGCCCAAATGTTGACTGAGTTATTATTGTAACATTGGGCATCGCTACATTAGAATATAAATATTCTGAAAAGACCTTTTCTCCACAAAATCATTTAATACCCTTTCAAAGTGTCCTTGAAATCTCTCAAACAACAGTAAGCCTTCTCCCTTAGAGTTGTCTGATTAAACTGACTGCTAAAAATACTCAAGGCTAGGTTCTCACCTTTTGTTCCAGTTTGTGAATTAACTGATTTTGTGATGCCAATTTTTTGCCAAACATTATTATGAGACATTTTGAAGCTCGAGTATGTCTGATAAAGCGCTTGCCCTCATTACATTTACTAGTGACCCTTTTTGAGCTGCTGATTTGTTTGAGAGCTCAGATTGAATCCCTTGAGTTATAGGGGCTGCCGGTGATACTGAAAACCATGCTGTTTTAATTGACTGGCTTAGATTCTAGGCTGGCATCATTAACACTGAACTTAATTGCCTTGGTGCATTTTGCATGTTGTTTTTCTGAAATACTAGACTGACTGGACACTTTATTATGGAATCTTTGTACCTAATAATGTGACTACTGATACTGTCCATTCAGAGATGGTGTTTTTTTGTATCTTGGTTGTAAAACAAATCATAATATCAGTTGAGTTAGTGATGCCTTTATGGACTCTGACCAAATCAATTTGGCCATAGACACCTTTCTTTCTTCTTCTCAAAGCAGGTGAAAATCCCACTAGACAAAACATTTACACCACCATCTGTTCAGTCACTTAAACTACCTTTGATGTCCATTGTACTGCTCAGTACAAACTTCAGCAGGTTTCTCTTGAAAATAACAGCCCAAATAATTCATTGAGTTAATGTAGAAAGCCGTGGGCACTGGGGTTACCTTATTCCTGCCATTAAATAACAAAAGAAAACACAGAATACATAATATTATTTTGATCTAAAGTTTGAGCTGAAAGTCCCATTGCAAAATATGGAGTTTGATGTGCTGCTGCAGACCCTCTGGCGATACTCTGACTGGTCCAAATTGGAAGGTATGAGGCTAAAGGTGAGTTGACTTTTGCCATCGGGGCTCACTGGTATAGAACCATCAATCACTTTGAAGCCACCTGCCCGCGGAGCTCAGAAGAAGAAATCAGCAACATAAATCACCTCTGAAACCAACTTGTACTTTATTAAATGTTTGCCCGAGCCCAGCAAACTCTGTCTATTTCAGTAATTCAAAATGAACGTAAATCTATAGCTAAATCATTAACATTAGTTTGTTTTTCTCAATGGAAAGTCATTCTTTACAACTATGGCTATGGCCACACAATTGCTTCACCATTTGCAAACAATACATACATATACCTGGACTGAAAATGCAACACTGTCTTCTAAGAATTACTACAAACGTCATTTCTGAAAACTACAATATATCATTTCTGTAAATCCTTGTCAAAACTATAGGCTTCTGAGGTATTATCAAGCAGAGAGGGAGCCCAGAGAGGGGGTTATATTTTGCTGCTATACATCATAAACTAAAAGAAGTATACAGATGTAGCAATGGTTGTACAACAATGATCTAGTGGACATTTTTGTAGACTCATCTCTCAGCTATACATCAATGTCACCCTCAACAACACTAATCCAGCTGATCTGAAGTGCTGCTTTTATGTGCAAAAAAACCATTAAGGGTTACATTTTGTTTCAATGAGTCATTTTATTTCTAAGGTTTTCATATAAGTGCAGAGTAAAAATAGTTTTGTCTCAAGTTACTTTTGATAAGGCTCTAATTGCTGCCAGACACAGGAGGAATTAACAAGAATAATTAAGTTTAATAAGACATTGGAGAAACTCAGGTTACTTAAGCATCGATTTGGCTTGTGAAACAAAATCTCGCCTCCATCTGTTTTTATGGATCTACTCCTAAAATTAATTGGCCCTATGCTATATCTGAGTTCATGTAATTCAATGCAGAACAATTTTTTTTGCAGATTCTGCTGATACAAAAATGCAAGTAAACTCATAAAGCTGCTTGGCAGAGCTATTGAAAAATTATATACAACCCCATTGCTGAACCATTTGCATGTATATCCGATTTCGCTTGCAGCATTAAAGGTTTTGAAAAATTGCTGCTGATTTACATTATGCCACAAGATATGTAGTTTTCTCCATACTGTTTAAAGATAGCACACACTTAATAGCAGTGTATTTGCTGGAACCTATACGATTTGATATTAAAATGCAAATGTTACAATAACAAAGACAATGCATGTGATGTGAATTTATAAAACAAAACAAAATGCTTGCAGGATTAGGTATGGCAGATAATCTTTATTTTTTATGAAGCCGGTACAGGTGCTTCTCAATTACAGACACAGCTTTGCTCCACAGAAGATCACAGGAGTCCAGAGCTGCTCTACATCAGGGCTACAGAGAGACAAGAAAAAAAAAGTTTTGTTTTTGGCAGGTAAAATGTACGAGGCTATTTCTAGATAATACAATTCTTGTTTAGTCATTTATCATATAGAAAGTAAATTGTTTTTAGTATAGTTTTAAGCTTAATCTATATATTATCTACATATAAATAATCTTACGTACATCACTGTATTAAAAAAAGAGCATGCCATTTGTAAGCATTATAAATAAACAACTCACTTTCCATTATTTATTCAGATTGGCCTCTTCAAAATGTCAAGCAATGTATAGAACAAGCAATGGATTGATTTTAAAATAATTATGCATTAAAACTATTCAAAAGGAGACAATGGGCAAATGTACAAAAATAATGATAGAATAAATACTACTACTACTATTACTATCAATAACATTGTTTAAATATATAAAGAATAGCCAAGGATGTTGAGCATTTTCATAACTTACCACAAGTTACAGAGCTGAAATAGGAGTCAGTAAAGATGATCGAGATGCCATGTGGAGAAATTAGCCAGCAGCAGCAAATTAGCCTTGTCTTTTGGCCCAGAGCAGAGTGATCAGGATTTTTGAGACCACCTGATTGACCTGATTATGCCCGCCCAGGGAGATACAAGTTACAGTAAAGCGACTAATGCCCGTTTTAAGAACATTATGGACAGCATTATGGAGAGCCCAGGTTTGGCCACTAGCATAAAGCTATTGATTTGTAATGTTAAATATCAAATACCTGCATTTGTTCATTAAATTACTATGTAGCTACAGAGTAAGTTCTTTTGTTCAGGTCAAAATTCTATAGGGCCTATATTCTATGTATTGTTGTGTGTGGTTGATTGTCAGTAAATGGTGTATGATTGTTACTTCTGGGATATGTAACACAAACACAAATAAAACACAAAATATATTTTTTTCAAACAAATCTTTGTGTGTTCTGGCTAGTTACTAGTAACTATGACTGGTACCAACCCCTTATAAGCCCTTATTAAGCTTATTAAGGTCATAATTTACCTTCAGCAACATCTTTGCTCTTATTAAGCAGTAATTAGTAATTTATTAAAGAGAAAGTCTTAGTAAATGGCTAATTAGTGGTAATTAACACGCTAAAAGCTAATAAGCAGCTTATTCATGACTAATAAAATCAAATGTTGCAGACATTACATTATAGCACAATAAACAGTCAGACTTACATTGACAGATTCGTGACCAGCATATTTCACTCTGACCCGTGGCTCCTGGACCACATCTAGGTTTGTCCCTGTTACTGTCAGCGTGGTGTGTCCGCTGTAAAGAAATGAAAGTATAAAGCACTTATTGCAAAAAAATGGTGGATTGCGAAATCACCACACACACACTGGTATAACTGCAGTTCTGAACCTCCCCTATATAACTGACAGCTGGAGAGAAATCAATCTTTAATTTGCAAACTCAACATTTTCTTGGTCTCCTGTTTGAAGAGGTATAGCTGGCAGGAGTGCTTGCTCAATTCTTTGTTATCGGGCAAGAAGAGCCAGATCAAACAGGAAAACCAGCTGGCTGCTATTTCATATTCATCCATGACTGTGAGGCTGGCAAAACATGAATACAGGTGCTGCTTGTTTACATATCTGCTAGATCTGATTAAAATAAACACCAAGCTGTAATCTTTGTATAACCTGTGGCACAGTTTGGGAAAATTGAGATCTAAATATGCAGTTTGTCGTTAAGGTAAGAGGTAAGAAGAAGTAAGGCTTAAAGACCAGGAGCAAAGAACTGGTCAATCTCGTCAAGACGACAGAGCGCCAATCCTTCTCTTCTCCCACTTCAAAGACCACCTAAGCTTTTAAGGCTGCATAGTGGGGCACACACATTCATGATAAGGACTCTTGATTGCAGCACCACCACAAAGCTTCTCCTGTTCCTTGACTGAAGGCCAGCGGTTTTTCTTCTGAAGTTTAACCTGTGTACACCTGGGGTTGAAAAAAGGCGACTAATATGGTACTAGTCGAGTTGACTAGTTGATGACATAATTCATAATGTGCAAAAAGGGGGAGTGTTAAACTACATTTTCCCCAAATAGATCATAACGCTTGTATTATTTTAATGCCTTCCTGTTCCTATACCTGCCTAGATATAGCATAAAATACTGACTTTTATTAAAGTGAATTAACCATTAGACTTTTATTTACTTTCCAGTTCAGATCTAAAGAGGTATTCCAATTATATTTACAACTCAAATTTACACATTTCAACTGGGGTGATATCTGAAATGCACCAATAGTCCTTCTTTGTATATAGCAGTTCATCCATCATCCCTACAAAAAACAGTTTAGCTTTCCGTGACCATGCAAAATGTATACTTCATGTATGGTTCACCTGTCTGTGATTACAGATTCTCATTTATAACATTTGCCTCACACTCACTGCATCCTCGACTGCTGTATAACTCACAGATGGCTGACAGAATGATAATCTGTACTATGCACACTGCCACATTTAAGCAGAAGGCCTTAATAGTTTTTTATTGGAAGATACACAGTATGTAAAATAGTCGATTCATGTTTGGCTTTGCACATATTCAGCGAGGAAGAAGAAATATACATATATCCATCTAGACCCCTTAGGGAAATATGTCATCTAAGATGCCTTTGTGAACACATTTAATTTTACTACATTTATGAATCAAATTTGATAGAGTATTCAATTCAATTTATTTTTTTCATTTTTTTTTGTATAGCCCTATATCACAACAGATTTTTCCTCAGAGTATTGTGAGGTACTGTGGTGGGGTGGTTACTTCTAAATAAATAAATGACTAAAGTGCAGATGTCCTTATAAGAAACTGTCTCCTTTATTTAGAAATACCTTGTGATGCTCCACAGAGGCTCAATGCGTTGGACTGTTGGATCTTCAATATACTCAAATGCCAGACTCCCGGGGACGTTGGCTTGGTCTACAGTCATACTGACCTGCACCGGGCTAGCTCCCATCAGAGAGGGAGCAGAGAAGCACACAATCTCCGACATGGTCCTCCTGGTGAGAGAAGACAGAAAGGATTAATTGTTCACTTTGACTGTGATGGCCACTCTGACTGTAGCAGTGGTTAACCCACGGCTTCACACAGTTAGGAGCCCCACACATTAGCATGTAGGGAAGTGCTTTATCATAGACTGTCCCATCCCTTCCTCGTTACAGACACATTAAGGATGAAACACTGTAATTAGAGGGAGCTCAGGCTAATGGCCCCATCGTTTCATCCCCTGACTGTTAGAGTGTGGGGTATTTTAAACTTTAAATCGATGGCTAAAAATACATTTAGAGTAGGGCTGCACAATTAATGGTAATTACGTAGGTCTTGACTTGATTTGCTCGTGTCCGCTGTAACTGTGGAATAAGACGTGCGTTTGACAATAGATCTTTTGAGTTGGTAGTGTGTGTAGGACACTCGACAGAGCGGGTCCCTCCTTGGCGTGCGTCTCTGCCCAGTGCCAGGGCACTAAAGTCGGGTCTGTGAACACATAGGGTGTGCTGGTCTCCCAGCTGCCTCTTAATAGGCTAATCAAGATTCATGTGAATCTCGATCTGGGACATTCTCGTTGATCCGTGCTGAAATGACTGTATGGAACAGATGTGCATCCGTGCAGTTGTGTTGTTTGTTTGTGATTTGTTGGGAAGTAACGCATGAGTACTCTAATGTGCTAGTTTTACCAGAGAGTAATGCAGTAACATAACTAACGAGTTACATTCAAAAGTAACACTGGTGACTAGAGCCTATTATAGCAACTATGGGTCTTAAGTGAGATACCTCCAGGACAATGGCCAGTTAGTTGCAGGACTGATACATACACAGACTACCATTTAGATTCTTACACTAAACAGTCAATTTCAAGTCACCAGTTCTCCTAACAAATGCACGTCTTTGGAGAGTGAGTAGAACCCACAGTAACACAATGAGGATATGTAGACTCAACCTTTGATTTTCGCAATTTGATTTTTTAGACATTGAAAGACAAAGCCATACAGGCGTGTTGACATACCTGTACAGTTCACAGGTCTGGTTGCCAAAGTATACATTCACAGTGCTACCAGCCCCCAAGTTCTCCCCCACAATGGTGATCTTGGTGCCCCCAGATTCAGGGCCTCTGCCTGGGGTCAGTGCCAGCATCGAAGGCGTCTGAGAGAATATATGAGTTGTAATATCAGAGTTTAGAGCATTTTCTGACAATTGTTTTTAAACAGGCAACAATGGAAACTAAGCAGATAATTATCTGAGTGGTTAACATCTATCAAAATCAACATTTTTAACTGTCTACAGTACATTTTTTTTCAGTGATAGATAGAAATATTTTCATGACTAATTCACTCTGAACTAAAAAACACAAAAAAGTTCACCACAAAGGAGTAGATCTGGGAGGACTGTGCACGTAACTCTGGTCTGCATTCACCAACACACAGCATGACTGGGCCTGGTGCACTTCCTCTGGGGGCTGCGGCCATCTCACACACAATCCTATCAAAACAACAGGCACACATAAAAGAAAGACAGTGTTATGCATGCAAGAGATAAACACAAAGAAGTCTCGCGGCAGTGTATCACATCTTTTATGTATTGCACAGGGGCAAGATGGCCTCTGCTGGTGATTGAGGCAGACTTTCATGGAAGTTGTGGGTCAATACGGTGGGCCATCTTTCTTCCTAATAGGAAACCTATAACAGCAATATAACTCACATGATAAACTGCACCCCTTCCCGTCTCCGGTGCGATTGCCACCCACCATTACCTCGAGTTACCATGACAACGTATGGGTTTCTCCGATAAATCAGTATTGCCTTGTCAGGTCAATAAGATAAAGTGCATCATGAATAAGTCATTATAACAACTGACCCCATGCTGGAATTAATGATTGGAACAGCTGTAATGCCATGTTTTCAAGCACTAAGCGTGGAAAGTAAATGGTTTTGCTGAATGCACATCTCTGCACCGAAAACTCTGCGTTTCCAGATACAATAAGACCAACCGATGAATTGTCCCTAGTGAGCCTTTCATTTCATACATCACACAAGTTTTCCAATTTTCTGCTGGCATGTTCTTTTCTTCCTTTTTTCCCCCCACGTGGATATAAATAAAGTCCCTGCAGCTCAAGCCCAATCGTATTACATGGCTGTGAGAAACACATGGCTAACAGATTGTCCCTCCAGTCAGCAACATGCAGCGCATTTCAATTACAGCGGTGCCCGAAGTCTCATATCAACAATGACATAAAGAGTGTCTGTTCCCCTAGCATATGACTACATCAATGTAACACATAGTCAGTGCTTTGCTACAACCTGCTGAGGCATCTCTAACATTTCTTCATAGAGTAGACAATGTGTAGACAATATGTTATTATTATAATTAAGTTGAAGGGGTGTGTAAGTCTTACTGTTCTGCAGTGACGTAGCCCTCCTCTCGTGGTGTGCACGGGACTCCTGCCACCTCCACGTTCTCCTCCAGCTCAGAGAAAGACAGGCCCAGGTTCAAGCCCTGGATAGTCACCAATGTACCCCCTTCAAGAGGTCCTGCTGTTGGGCTCACCTACAAAGAGAACAACTTTATTTATTTGATTAGGGGAGGCAGTGGCACAGTGGGTAGGTGCTCACCCTGCAAACAGAAGGTAGCTGGTTCGAATCGCCTAAGCGTATACTGTTGTTGTGTCCCTGCGCAAGACACTTAACCCCCCACTATGAACGAATGTGTGCGATTGGTGTTTGGTGGTGGTCGGAGGGAGAGAATGGCAGCCACACCTCTGCCAGTGTGCCCCAGGGCAGCTGTGGCTACACAAGTAGCTTACCACCACCGGGTGTGACAGAGGAGTGAATGAATGAATGAATTGTTATTGTGTACATAAGCAGAGAAAGACCCTTCACATAAACTGCACAGCACTGAAAGGACTGTGTAATGCATGTGCAATCACAGAACGCAAACATTAATTTTATTTCATAAAACATCCACTTTTTCTAAAATACATTAAAATGCATTGCTTCTAACCAAACTTATATATATTATAGATATAGATATAATAGATATATTGTAATAAAACGTAGTAGAAATTTAAGCACCATGGCGGGACAGCTATGGACCTGCCAAGATGCTCTGAAGTAGCTCTTCATCCACCGTTGATTAACTGGGCTCGGGCTCCTCCAGAAACACTAATAACGTGACAGCAACATCAAAGACTGTGCACGCTCTTTGATGTGAAAGAGCCTTGCATCTCGGTGCCTGACCCACTGTGCCTCATTGAGAATGAACAGGAGTTTGGGACATAAAAGATCTCTCTTTCCACACTCTCTAAGCAGTTTGAATTCAGTTATCTGTCTGTATTTAGTTGGTTCAGCTGGTGTGCGATGAAATGGTATAGACTCCGGTAAACACACACACACTTGGAGGGGAAATTGGAAAGCGGCCACAGACACAAAGCAGATGTTTGAGGAGAACAGGTTGACATGCAGCGTTTTGTGTGTGGTACCGAAGGTGAGTGGATGGGTTACTGCAGAAGGCCTTTAGCATACGCTTGAAATATACAAATAAAGTAATAATTCCCTTTGGGCATTTTGACCCCATAAACATTTAACTTGTTTTATTGACAGTTGCTAAATTCTGCTTTGATATAAATTCTGCTTGTATTTTTTTAAACTTAATGGATACCAAAATCAAACCAGACAGGGTATCACTCTGCAGTTGGCATTTTTAAGATATCTATTTAGTCCAGCCTTCTGCACTGATTGCAGTTTATTGTCAGTACCATACATATGTAAAGATTGTGGATCTAACTCACTGTCTAAGAGACTGACTGGGCAAGAGTCCAAACTAACAACAGACCTCAGTGATGCGTGGGTTGGTGCACTTGACGTTCCTGGCAGAGAGGTCCAGCCAGCGGCTCGCATACGGGGAGATGGGAGGACAGTGCTGCTTCAAGGTGCATCTGCCCTCACCACTGCACCAGCCACACTGAAACTTCCGGTCCGCACGCAGGCACATGCCACAGCTGTCCCTCTGGGCACTGCATTTGTAGAGGTGCACTGTGAGGGAGCACATGGAAACAAAGTTCAGAAGGAGAAAGCAACATAAATGTGTTTACTAATGTCTTAAAAACATACATTCTAAATAGAAAATGCAAATACTATAGACAGGAATTATATGCAAGGACTGCTTTCAGAGAAACAGGGGTACTGTGACAGATTCAGCTCTTAGATTTTGTATAGACTTTTTTCCAGTAAAGGCTATTTTATGTCTGGTCCATCTTTTCCAAAAATGCTTTGTAAAATAAGGGTTAAAATGGCTGTCTGGAGATCTATATCTTTCATACCCTTCTCCTCAAAGTGCCCTATATTTATGTAGAAAGTGCTGCATCTAAGTGATGACACAGCCTGCTTAAATTCATGGTCATCCAGCACACATTGACCATTCTGAGCATGATGATGGAGGAAACCAAGGTAGAGACTTTGAAAAGCTAAAGTGATATATATACTTATATATATAGAAATATAAAGATTCACCCTTCACCTCTTGAGCAGCGCGAGTGATTGGGCGCTTTTTGATCACACTCGCCACTATTGTGAACTTTCTCTCAAGGCTCCTTTGGGTGCCTTGAAGTGGTCTCTATGACCCATCTATCCCCCCATTGGCTTGAGTGCTTTATACTCTAGGCTGCGCCAGTGATGGATAGCAGAAGCACCTTTAATCTTCTCGGGATTGTCGATGATGAAATTGCCATTCCATACGACGGAGAGGTCCACTGCCAGATCGCTGATCTTCACGCCTTCGTACATGTACTGCGGAGCACAAATCATAGAGTAACTGGGGGAAAATGGATAGAAGAAGCAAAGTAAAGTAAGAGACATTTGCAAGTGAGCAAATAGAAACCTGCTGGGCAATATACCAGAACAAAGTGAACACAGTGATTTCATTTTGTATGCGTTTAGTTTTTTATATATTGTGATACTGATAGTAAATGATAAATGTTTAAAATGTTAGCTTTATACACACTGCTTTTGTTTATCCCCAACAAAGACAATCGACTCTATATGAAATTTTATTTGGACTATTAGATTTTCTATTGTATTTAGACTTAGAGAGACTTATCCATGCATTTATCTCCAGCGGGTTAGATTACTGTAATAGTCTGCTCACTGGACTCACTAAATGAGCTGATGTAAGACTGCTGCAGTACATCCAGAACACTGCTCAAGTCCTGACTAAAACCAGGAAGTATGACCATATTAGTCCTGTCACTCAGAGAATAGATCAGGTTTCAGGTTTCAGTTTATTTGTCACATTCAACACAGGGTCAAAAAATGCAATGAAATGCTTTGGATCGGAAGAACCGTTAGACTCGCTAAGATAGTCATGACTACTAGTCATACTACAGTGTAGTAAAAATAAACAAAAAAAAACATGGCTTAGCAAATCTCTGACATGTTGGTCCCATATGAACCATCTCAGAACCTGAGAACATCAGGCACAGGCCTTCTGCTGGTTCCCAAAGTAGCGTTTTATGGAGCTAAAATCTGGAATAGTCTCCCTGACGATGTTTGTCTACTCTCACAATGTGTCCAGTCCAGGTTGAAAAACATGTATTTTTAGCTGTGCATAACTGAATGTGATTAAAACATTGTATTCTTAATTTGAAACTGTTTCTGAATATTTTTTTATCGATTGTGTTTTAATTGTATTTTTAAATTGTCTTTGTTTTCTGTAAATCACTTTGAATTGCCCTGTGTGGGAAATGTGCTATACAAATAAACGTCTTTGCTTCATTGCTTGCCATTTTTTTTTACTATGAATAATGTTACCCTAATAAGCTTCAAATCTAAATACTTATGCATTTTATATTTTTTATTAAGCACACTGAAAGATAAAGAAGAATAGAAAAGATTACAACCCAATAAATCTTCAGAATATACTGCCATGTGATACAATTTTTGGCATGTGGCCCAGCCCTAGGCACAAAGTAGAAAGTAGAAAAAAAGCAGTGACTCTAACGAAGACAGAGCTGTGTAAAATGAGAGGATGAAAGGTCATTTCAGAGACAAGGCTCTTCTGTGACATGATGTGGGGACGCAAACCCCAACTGGCGATGGCGATGGTGGCCGATGATCCACATCCAAAGAAAATGGCCTTTTCATTCATTGTTACTGAGTTGAAAGGAATGTGCAAGTTAGAGTAATAAAACAATAACAACCAGCTTTGCTAGTCCCATCTGCAGGGTCTGGGGACAGCTAAGATTGGCAAAACACACATACACACAGTAAACATAAAAAATAAATAATAATAAAGGAAGACGCTTTTCTGACTCTGCCCAATAGATACACTCGGTAGAACGTGGTCTCTAACGTGGGGAAAAAACAAACTTTCTCTCCCCATTATATAAGCATGTTATATGCACAATTATAGCACAATTCTCAATGCATTAGAATGGCACTTTTAACTCTGCTTATCTCTATGGCTCTGATCTATACTAAACAATTTTCAATACCATGGTAATTTTAAGAGCTGCTTTGAACAAGCTTTGTTCATTCATCCTATCTTAGTTAAACTTAGTATAAAATTTACATTTATTGGAATCTATTTTATATTTGACAACTTCAAAGGAAAGACATAATTTTGCTTTTTAAAAATAATTATGATATTTTAATTCTTTAAATCAATAAACTTCATTAACCATTGCTCTGTCAAATATGTTCTGTTTTTGTTCCTTCTTTCTGCTCTCTGCTGCACATCTCAGACAATGATGTACCGTGTGCACCTTGCCTACACAGCAGCACCTCTCAGGCTCATTTGACAGGTGCGTGTGTGAGTCTCTCTAGGAGTGTTTAGGGTCATACCGTGCTGTTCTGACACTGCACACTGGTGCTGTTGAAGCGCAGTGCTGTGACTCTGTGGCTCGCCCCCTGCACATGCACCACACACTCATATCCGCGCTGACCCGACTGCGGCTGCGGCAGGTTACGCGCCTTCAAGGTGATGGGCCGCACCTCACCAGCCGGGATCAGGATCTGTCCAGAGTTGAGAAGCTGGGGACAGTCCTAGAAAAACAAAAAGTCATATATTATCTACACTCTTTCTTTCTATTCATGGGACCTTTCATCATATTGTTTTATTGCCTCGTGAAGAACACATTGCATGCATACTAGAACAGGGGTCAGGTCATATACAGTATGCTGTATACATTTACTTTGGTATCTGAAGACCCCACTTTGAACATATTTTTTGTTTAAGATACAATAATATTTTTGCATATCATACTGTGCATTATAGGTGATAAGCTGTATGTTTGTAAAGAGTTAAAGTCTTATGAGAGAGTGTTTTTATGCAATGTGCTTCAGAAGAAGACTGTGAAATGTGGCATCTCTAAAATGTTGATTCTGCCTTTTTACATCTATCTTATATAGGAAGACTTGACCAGTGTACAGTCAGTTGCCTTGACTTTTTGAGCTTTTGAGGGTTTTTTATGGGTTTTTTCTATTATGGGTTACATATGACCAGTTAGCTGAAGTGTTGCAGGGCTCTACCAGTCTTTGTCCTGTTTCCTACTTAATGTGTTTTCTATACAATGTGACTTTACCTCTGAAACGTTGACTCTCCCCTCTTGAAAGGAGCAGCTGCTGGGGTCGTGGGTGCACAGGTTGCGATATTTACACCAGTGGCATTGGAAAGTGCTGTTTACACAGGACAGACACCTGCGAGATGAAATAACCTTATTACTTTACCACAATCTGCTTCGTTGTACAACTCTAGAATACTAGCAATTTGTTTTCACTTTCTGCCCATTATCAATCCTTTTCTAGGAGAACTATTCAGACCGACCGATAAAGAATTATAGCTTTGTGCAGAAGTTATTATTTCAGCCTGCTCTCAAATACACGGTGTTCACAGTTTGTATGGTGGAGGGATAAATGGGTTGTTTTTTTGTTTTTTTACAGAAATGACAACAGGTGAACTGTGCACTGAAAAAGTCAAAACGGTGCTCTACTTTACAATTTGTGCATTAATCATTCACAAGCAAAATGTTTCATTGTCTCAATTTGTGGAATAGTCCATGTGAGTTGAATGCATATATTTCTAGTTGAGCTGATTTACTTAAATAAACGGAGACAATGAAAGATTGTTGTGTGAATGTTACATCTTTGGCTCTGAACCTGTGTGCTGATGCCAGTGGGCAGTTGTGATGACCGGTGGAATCACGTATTAAACATAAAAGTCATTGCACTATGTTCACTAAGCAAAGAGGTGAAGTAAATAATTGACAGAGGTGGTACATTTTAGTTTCAATATTGGAACATTTTGGGGCCCAGGATATAGCACCTTTGATCATACCTAAAACAGTGGATGAAGTCAGGACAGAGCAGCATAAATATATAAATAATACACTGTAAATTAATTATTGACTATATATTGTATAGTTCCCATTTTAAATCTTCTATATTTACTGTTTATAATGGCGTTTATTTCTTTATAAGCCCCCTGGACCATTAGCATGCATGCTATGACACCTAAAATCCATTTTTAAATTCAATGTAGAAGTAGCTTGTAGTGAGAGTGCTGTTACACACTGTGGAAAAAAAACAATCACTGCTGGCGTTAAGACTGACCATGCAAAAAATGAAGCCATGAGGAAGGCACAGAGCAGAACACTGCAGCTCATAGCAGGCTACAAAAGCCAATAAATGTAGCACAGCACCATTAAATTTTGATATTAATTAGCTGCCCAGGGCAAGTGTGGACATAAATGTGTGCTCGTGTGAATGTGTGTGTTAAACAGAGGGAGATTTCAGAGGTGGGATACAGTATTAATAGAAGTGAACTGGCAGGGCACTTCACACAGCAGATAGTTAATTATGGAAGCTGGTGAGATGCTTGTGAAAATGTAGGAACCATTGCCTTAAAGACAGTGAGTGACTTCAACTCTAGGCAAACACAGCAATAGACATTTCATTATCACTTTATCATGTCATTGTATTATATATTTATATATATATATATGTTTTATACACTGTACCGACATGTAAATGTACTTCCCAGCACTATTCTGTATATTTTATATTTGTGCATTATTGTGAGTAGTTTATTGTATGCGTATAAGTTATTTTTTATGTATTGACTGGTTATGCTATCGATTTGCTTGTAATGTGAAAACTCAATGTACATATATAGTTCACATTCCTGTTATGTGTCTCCTTTGTCAGCAACTACGGGCTTTAGGTGGCAGACACTGAAAATGACCACTTCTCAAACCATTTATTATCACATTCTCTCATTATGATCTTCAGTTAAATACAAAGCACAGTATGTAAACTTTAAGTAATTCATGTTTATCCAAAAATAATACATGAATTTTTACATAGTCATTTTTTACAAAGTTAAAAATTTATAAAATGACTGGTGAGTGCTTTTGGTCTGACATTTGAATGAAGTTCACTGGGTCACCTGGCAACTAATGGAGGCTGCGTCAGTGTGGGTCTAAAATGTGATGAGCTTCCGACTGTTTTGCCCTGATAGCTTAACCTGGTCATACCTGGGCTGTATTTGTGTCACTGAATGGTTGGTGTGTGGGCTAATTTCATGAGCATCATTAATCACGTATTCCCACCCACAGCGAACGTAACACAATTACAGGTCAGTTAAGTGTTTGGGGAATCTCAGGATTATGGTGATAGTTGATAAATCTTAAATTAATCTTAAATTGCGCTTGCATGAATAATGTATAAAAATATTCTGGTAGACCAAACTTTGCTACAGAAAGACTTGTATGAGGAAAAAAATATGGTCCAGTGATAACCCTGCTCTTGTAGAAGGCTTTTAGGATTATCACACAGATTTTATGTCTTTAAGTACTACTCAATTGCATTATGATGGCTCTAACGATATATGGTAGGACATTTTTATAGCATTAGATACTAGTTAAGCGTATAAAACTGCTGATTTGCACTATAGCTAACGCTGTCAAATGCTTCTAATTGGCATTCATCCCACTAGGATCCACCTTTGTAGACGCATAAGTAGTTGTTATTCAGATAGGGGCACTCTTGTCATTGTTTACCACTATGGTAAATACAATTGACGTGCGCATAATGGTTCAAAGTCAGAGCAGCTTTCCTGGCCAGACAGAGGCGTAAATTGGTGCAGCAGATGAGCATTTCAATGAGGTATGTTTCATTTATTTTAAAGGTCTGTGAAGAAACAGCCAAAAACTTAAATGTCATATTTGCTCACAGAGGGAAGAAAATAACGAGTGGAATGCGACTCTAATTGTCATCTCACACAAAACCATATCCAGTCATAACAATAAAACTACCCAGACATAGGCAGACACTTTATTGAGCTCCTTCCAGGTCTTTGTTGTAGTAAAATTGACAAAAATTCAAAATGTCATTCTTAATGTGCTTCTAAATCTGTAAGACAAACTCATGAAGTGCCACTTAAAACAAATCCCCAAACAAACGACCCGCAGCGAATGCACCACGTTGAACTAAATAAGAGCTGACATGTGAATTGAACTTTAGGTTATCTAACAGCCTTATCTTCAGCGGCGTAGTGCGCATCAGAACATCACTGTCCTAAATGATGTTGTGACCTGGCATCTATTGGACAGATCAAACCATTTTGTACCAGTAAATAGAGCTGATACTCCTCTCCCAAGGGGTCCCAAAAGGGGAAAGGTATGGGATGCTTTTCATGCCTCCTCAACCCGACCATAAGACTCGAGTGAAAATGTGCATTAAAGCTGGCGCAGTGTGAGACTCACGTTCTATGGGTGCTGCAGTTGTAGAATTTGACCTCGGTGCTGCCCACCATTTGACCCGTTTCCTTTGAGTTTAGCCGGAGCTCTATGCCAGCCCAGTCTGAGTGAAAAGCAGGACATAGGTAAGAGAAAATGCGAGAAAGACGCGAAGAGGATGAGTGAGAGAAAGAACACAATGGGTGGTGGGAAGAGGTCAATATGGAAAACAGTTTAATACTTTTATCTGCCTTCTGTAAAGAGCCACCTGGCGTCTGTGCTTCAGCAAGGGCACATTGCTGCTGGTGTAAAAAAGCTTCAGTCAAAAACTTCAAATGAGGGATTACTGTATATGTGCGGAGAATTAAACAGCTCCCGTGGTACCTATTGGACTTTCTGAGTAAACAAAAATGCAGAGTGGTCATTCTGAAATGAAGGAAACAGGCATTGCAATAAGCTGTGTTGCCATTTTTAGTACTGTCAAATAAACATTCTGACCTTGGGCTGTATCAAATAATAACATTTCTCAAGATAGTGAATTCAAAATTAAGTGGACAGTTAAAATGGCTGAAGACGACAAGGCCATGTGAAAGTCTTACATGGTTTTAGGCAATTATATGAACGGCTACTGTCACAATAAAACTAAAGAAAACATCTATAATTTCATCAATGGTTGTAGGCTCTTCACAATTCTCTGACTCAGTGATGTTAAGCTCAGGTTTGTGGAGCTAAGCCAGGTGACGATAGTAACCAACTACACCTGCTCCACACCAAAAGTTGAACATTTCTTACTTTGCAATTTGTGATACAACACAAATTAACACCAACATCTAATCATATGTTCACAGTAAAAGACAGATGAGTAAAAAATCACAGTCTTAGCATGTCTTTACACCTTCTGCGGCTGTGATATCATGGGTGTGATCTCACCTTGTCCCTCTGGTATCTGAGGCGCCTCTTTCCCTGCAGGAGACAGACACATGACCCTGTTCCCGTTGACGTGACCCTCCACTTGGGCCTGCTGTCCGAACAGGCAGGTAATTCCAGCAGAAAGGTCAGGAACATTGTTCACCTCCAGCAAGAGCTAAGAGAATTTTTTAGAAAATGTATTTCACAAACAGGGACTGACCAATGTACCCCTTATATATGTTGGTATTGTATGTGTGTAATGTGCTTGTAGAGTTTTGCACTCCTTTTGTTTGGTTTAACTTGGCATTACAAATCATATGGACATTTTCTGTTAATCATACCATCATTAATTATGTTAGGACATGAATTGATAAAACCCCCTCTAGGGACAGGTATGGCAAATTACCCTTGGGCTATGAAACTGTGTTAATGGCTGTAAGTGATTTTGTTATGATGTGTTTGTCCCTATTAAACACACCATAAAAAAATAACAAAAATACAAAATCCAGCTATTGCAGTGAAAAAATCTCCAATATGTCCAGAACTGTGACAAATTGCCTTAAACCTTCCTTTTCTTTGCAATCCTATCTCCTTAGACGTCTACATTCTTCACATGTTTCTCCTGATTGCTCATGAACTTGTGTTGTGACTGGGTGTGACATATGGTCCAAGTGTTCGGTGCAATAGTAAAAGCTGGACTCACTGGGACGCTGTGTGCTGATACTGCAATGCTGTCCGGGTGAGAGATGACCTTCACACAGCGGTCAATGTCAGTGGAGAAACGGTACATCTCATCAGACCTGGGACAGCGATCCTTTCTCGAGCACCTGTGAAAGAAAAGCATGGTAGTCCATTCGGAAGAAAAATAGCCCTGCAGAACATTTTGCTTGTTTTTTTGGCAGAGCTGAGCTGCAAACTGTATCCATAAACCAGTCATTTATTTTGTACCCAGAGTTTGTTCATTAATTAATTGTTTGTCTGTGGCATTTTGCTAATTATAATGAATGCTTTGTTTGGTTTTCAGTTGTTAATGTCTCTAAGCCGCTTCTTTCTGGGGCTCCAGTGCAACTTCAATGTGTGCTCTGCTCTTGTTAGGGAATTTATGTGATGTCCTTGAGTGTAAATGAAGTTCTGGAGACTCTGAATGTCTGAAGCAGGAAAAGTTTATTTACCATCGTTATGGGACCTGGAGACAGTACTCAATACATTGTGGGAGTATTTCACATTCAAGCCTAGTCTGGTTATGTTCCCATTGTAGTTTTATAGCATAGGATGATGCAAATCTAGGATGGTGTTGGATTAAACTAGGATCAACTGAAGGTGTCCCTGTGCAGTTGTATCAGAAGTGTAGGAGCACGGAGAGATGCTAGGAATAAGGGAATTTACCCCTAACAGCTCTAAATTTCAATAGTTGTTCATTTTAAATAGCGTTATGACAGTGGCTCTGAAGGTAGGTTATACTTTTGTGTATTTGGTTCACGTGGATTGGTGATGGTCATAGGTGTGGTATGGCTGCCACGTTTCTGTTAGTTTGCCCCAGGGCAACTGTGGTTGAAAAGGAATTAGCGTCATTATAGTCAAAAACAATAAATAGTTTTGATGTGTTTTGATTTAGATTTAAAGCTGTAGCCTACAGTGTTCTTACCCACACAGATTGCTTATAAAGAATATCTTATGAAACGCAAGCGCAAAACTTTTAATATAAAATGGGCATCTGCTTTTATAGATGATGATCAAAAGGATCTTCAAACTGCAAAAGAGCCAATGCCAATATCCTTAGCCCTAATAAAAGTTTGTGGGTTTTTTTATTACCCCCGCTCATGTTTCGCCCATGTCTTTGAACCCTCTCAATCTAAGATGCCTGATCCGATAACTCATTTAACATTTTACTGTTCTTTTCTGCCGCACCAATTATACTGAGTGCCATGGTGGAATAATCTTCACTTTTACATTTGCAAAAGGAAATGACAAGTAAGTGGTGAATGAGTTTGCTTTATGATGTGACCTTACAATAAGCGTGTCTAGGAGAAGAACAATTAAAGGAAATATGAAGAAAAGGGTATTTTACAGATGTCATGTTGAAATGTAAATTGAAACTTAATAATAAAGGCCTTGTAATAGAAGATCTTTAGAAGTCTTTTTAGTCTTACAGTTTAAATAGAAAGAATCGCTAAGCTATTGGTGAGCATGAAATAAAAATCCATTTTTTTCTTTTACTAGGGCACAGTTTTTTCTTTTACTCTTTTACTAGGGCACAATATTGAAAAAAACTACAATGATGAATATAAACAGTATGATATTTTGGTATGCTTTTTGAGATCTTCAGCAACATTAATGAATGTGAAGTTTAAGCAGAAAACTAACTAAAAAGACCAGGGCTAAACCAGCACAAAACCAAGACTAAACTGAATCCAGATTAAATTGAACCTAAAATTAGAATTCTTATTATTACATACTAGTTTTTTTTTTTTTTTCAATACTCGTGCCTAAGCAATATATTCTTCAGCCCTAATTATGAGTGTGTTTGCCTGTATCTTCTCTTACAGAGCTAAAATGTGCAGATAGGAGAGACAGTGTTTATAATGTACCCTCGAAACGCTGTGGTTGAGGGGCCGGCACCTCCTGAGAGGACTCACAGAGTGCTAAAGCCTTGGCTGTAACAAGGCCTGTGCTGTCGTCCCGACAGCAAAGTGTATATCGGCGAAAACGACCCCATACGTCTGCCCCGTACGTCTGCCCCGTACGTCTGCCCCGTATGTCTGCCCCATACGTC
>JAVQKC010004497.1:0-11795 GCA_036025475.1 Philypnodon macrostomus
TACCCAACATAAAATATTATTATGACCCCGCCCTACAACAAACAGGAAGTCGGCCATTTTGGATTGAAATTGGGAGGTCAGGTATATTTGACAGCCTCTAACGTGCACATACTTTGCCCGATTAGGCTCAAACCTGAAATACCGAATTACCCCCCGGCCCTGAACACATCTGAGTGTGCAGAAAAAACAAAAAAATGTTTGTTTAAATGATGCACTACCCTTTTTTCTCCTCCTCAACCCTCTGTCACGGTCTCACACAAATTAGGAAGTAACAGAATAATGAGCAGCAGTATGAAGTTGACTTTTTTTGTTTAAACTAAACTAGAAAAACTAAACTAAAAATTGCTGTGTGCTGATAAGCTGTGAATTTTTACATAAAACACCAGCTCCCTCACACAATTCCTGATACATTCCAGTTCTGGACAAATAAACGAAGTAATGACCAATCTGAGAGCTGAGAAAAGAAATGTTCCTGCACTCTAAATCAAAAACCCATATAATACAGTCCAAAGAGGGTCTCAAAGTATTTTGTAATTATTTTTGCTCAAATACAAAGTTAAAATATCAGGTACTGCAGCTTTTAGAGATCATTATTAAGAGCAGACTCAACACAATTTTTGGCTATAACAGATCGAGAGTCTCATCTTGAAGCAATTTTTGCACTGTCCATTACAATATTCACAGCAAACAACTATACATCATTTGACTTGATGTTATTGTCAATCTTTATTAATTACTATTTATCTTTATATTAATTAACCGCAAATGAATAATACAGTAATAATTCCTCTAACGCATAATGTTCTGTTTTGTTTTTAGTTGGAAGACTGCAGAAAGGTTATTTCTAGATGCAATGGAAAAGATCAAAGCCATTGGCAATGAGGTAATGTATGATAAGGTATGATGTGATGTGATGTGTTATATTGTCTTATAATTTTCACTGTGTCTTTTGTTTTACTAGGTAACTGTTGATAAATGGGAACCTTTGCTCAACAACCTGGGGCATGTATGTCGAAAACTCAAGTAAGTTTAGAACTGTTGTTTCTGTTGCATTTTCACTTAAACTAAAGATATTCCGCTGTGAATAAATAGTGTGTCAAGGGCTTTACTTATTGTTTTGTTTTATCTAGCTCAGATATACATGCCTGTTGTGTTTCAAAGGTTTATAGAAAATTTATGCAAAAACATGATTGGATTATGCATAACCACTACTTAAATAGCATAAGTGTTGTAGAAATAGTGTCTGTTAAGTGGCCGTTGAAAGGTTTGAATAAATTGTGTTTTGTGAGAGTTAATACATACAAAATACACTAAACCAATGGTGTTGTGAATTGTTAAGACAACTGAATACATCAGTTTATGCTGTAATTCAATAAAACATTTATCGTCATTTATTGTGTGAAAAGTACTGAACATTAAACAACTTTCTGTGTTTGTAGGAAATATGACCGTGCTTTGGAATACCATCGGCAGGCACTTGTGTTAATCCCACAGCATGCTTCTACCTATGCTTCCATTGGTTATGTGCACAGCCTTATGGGTGACTTTGAAAGTGCTATTGACTATTTTCATACGGTATGTTTTTTTATGTTCAATAGAGTAGTATTTATGCCTCTTTTGCTGCCTCTTTTGCTGCCTCAGGACGTCATTGTAAAAAGAAAATGTACTCAATTGACTTACCTGGCTATAGATTTGATGCTATAAAGTTTATCAAGAGCATATTTGTATTAAATGAGGCTATTATTATTATTTTTGGACCGATTTGGGTATTTTAGACCAGGAAATCCAACCATTTTGGAAGTTGTCTGTTGGTCTGACAGCCAAACACTAGGCATTTATTTTTACATTGCAGTCAATGGGTAAAATCCTGAGTGGCCATTATGCAAATTAGCATCAAGGCAGAGGAGGCTGTACCTTATCCTGATCTTATAATGCATCCATGAGAAAACCCAAGCATCAAGATGTAGTACAGTTTTACCAAGGGCACTTCTACTTGCGTGATGGCTAGTTTCTTTTTTCATAGGCACTTGGTCTAAAAAGGGATGACACTTTTTCTGTGACGATGCTTGCGCATTGTATTGAGATGTACATTGGAGACACAGACGCATATGTCGGTAAGATTCGTCTTGTTACAGATTATTGTTCAGTAATAGATGCTGCTTTTTAAATGTGTATATACCGTTCCTGTTTTTTTAATATATTATTTTTCTATAAAGCCACAGACATTGATGACAAAGTAAGAGGAAGCCTGAACACTCCTGCACTGATGAAGATGTTGAACACATCTGAACCAGGGGACCTTATGGCTACACCTCGACTTGAGGAGGTAGAAGACACAAGTGCAATGTCCTTGGAAACACCAGTGTCTAATCAGGACAAGGTGATGTTGGAAACACCCCTGAGACTGTCGCTCACTCTGGAGTGTGACATGTATGAGAGTGACATGATGTTAGACACTTTGTCAGACACCAGCACGTGATGTCCTCACGAGGAGCTGGAACTGTTGTAGCAACAGGTCGTCATAGGTATACACACCTGAGCTCAAGGACTACTTCAAACCAAAACTCTGGCACCTGTCCTTCGCCAAAGGATTCTTGATTCCCCTCTTGTGCATTAAAGGTTTGGATTTTAGAAAGTGCAAAATGTACAGCCATTGTGATCTAATTATATTACATGTGTGGTCTGTCCACAACAGTGCACTTTAAGAAGGGGAATTACAGTAATTTGTGCCTTGGTTTAAGGGGTTGTGTACTTGGCTTAACATTAAACCCTGGGTTTGACCTGAAGACTCCAGGAGCTGGTATCCTCTGACGCTGGACTGAACAGAACCAACACCTCACACCAACTCAAAGACTCAAATTAATGCTGCCTATGGCAGGCTGTGTTACTTTCCCTGTGGATTTCACTTTTGAATAAAGAGCCAACTAAACACGAGCCGACTTGTGGATCATTCTAAAAAAAAATGAATCATGACATCTTTAAACATGTTAACATATTTGTGTCTTATTACATCAATAAACTACCAAAGGGTTTTACATATAATGTCCCTATAGTGTCTGGAAGCCGACTATTAGTGCCACTGTACTATTTATTTTAGTATTATTTGACAACATTATGTACTTTAGGTTGAATCAGTTAAAGTATTATTTTAACATCAGTATGAACCTACTGTATGTGTTTTACAAATGGGTGGGAGATCCCCAGTTAAGGGGAGGTGTGACGTCTGCTTAAGATGAAAACACGAGGCTCTTGACTGGGCAGTTGGGTTTATGCTCTATTTGCTTATGCGCTGACGTCAAATGGAGATCTCTCAGAACTTCTTCATGAGCGATGGGTTGTACTCCGTCTAAGTCCGCTGTTGTGTACGGCCAGGACAAGGTGTGCCAAGACCTGGACACCTGCTCTACGTTTGTGCCCAGCCTCAAAAGCGCTGCGTCCACACCAGAGAGACCCTCGCCTCGGCTGTACGTGGAGCCCAGTAGTGGCAAACAAACTTTCCTCAGTGGTAAGTCTAACATCATAATATTTATTTGTATTCTTATTTCATTTTAACACTCAGGACTCAGGTATGGTCAATTATTATGCATCAGACAATTAGCCTAACAAAAATATATATTTTTGTCTCTGGGTGTTTCTGGTTGAGTGTCTTCTTCCTGGTCCTAGTTCCTTCCAGAGATGTCCGTGGACGCACCGTGAGCCAGTCCTCTTCGTCGTGCAGCTGCAGCACGTCGGGCGCCAGCGTCGGGCCGAGCAACTTGTCCTCCTGCGATGACCATCCCCGGAGCCCCAGCCCAGTCCCGCCCAGCGACACTGTCTGGAGAGTGACAGGCGAATGAACTGAACTGGGATGTCACGCTCGAGCCATTGTGAATATAATATTTTTTGTGCGGTTTTTGTGGTTTTTTGTTTGTTTGTTTTTTCTAAAACTGTGAATCATGTTGTTTAACGTGTATAGGCTAATAAATGATACAGAAAAATCACAACAAGCAGTGGCTATTTCTGTTCGCGATACTACCAAACTCTCGCGAGCACACACTGACTTACCGTGGAGACGACGGAGATGGAGAGAGATGAGGTCTGAAAAAGACCAAATGACCGTGAGTAAGGAGAAAAGCGTCGTGGAGATACAATTCAGAGACATTCCCAGGGACCAGGACAACACGAGCGCAAACCCCAAGCTGAAAGAGGAGAAGAAAGAGGTTTTTACGAAGGTATGTTTCCGAGTGTTAGCTGTATGTCGCATTGTTTTTGCTTGGACAGTACTGCCGTGGGGGGAGGTGAGACCTCTTCAGCACCGCGGACAGCGACTGTTGGCAAAATAGACAATATTTGTGTTTTATATAACCCAGTAATTTTGTAGGAAACACTTTGCACGTGCATGTGTACTGTGCATAGCCTACAAAAATGTCTCTAGGCTATTATGCAATACATTGATTGTACCAATAAGCTACATCTATTTTATTATTGATTGGTTGTGCACTATAATTACTGAACAGTTCAAGAACAAGTCTTAAAAAACACCATGATTTTAACTGACAAGACGAGATACACATTGCACTTCATCATTATGATTGTGTGACTTACTGAAGGTGAGAGTACTCATGCAAACTGTTTATTTCAGGTTGTGATTCGAAGGCTGCCTCCAAACATCTCAAAAGACCAACTTGAAGAAGAATTGAGTCCACTCCCTTCATATGATTATTTTGAATTCTTTCCAGCTGATCAAAGGTCATTTTGATCACTCAACTTAGCAAAATGATAATAAATCTGTCATAACCACAGGTAATTTCATTTGTTTAATCTCTCCACAGCCTGTACCCACATCTGTTCTCTCGAGCCTATATTAATTTTAAAAACCATGAAGATATCCTATTGTTCCGAGACAGATTCGATGGCTATGTCTTCATTGATAATAAAGGTACTTAACTGTGTTTTGTATTCCCACTATGTGATCGCAAAGAACATTAATTTGACTTTTTATTATTTCAATGTATCTATATTTTTAGGACTGGAGTACCCTGCTGTGGTAGAGTTTGCCCCATTTCAGAAAATCTCAAAGAAGAAACTAAAGAAGAAAGATGCCAAAGCTGGAAGCATTGAGGAAGGTACTATCATTAATATGTGTTAGAAAATGAAATTGGATAGAAAAATATACTAAATGTAATAATGTATTAAAAGTCATGTTGATGTTATCTTTGACAGATCAAGAGTATAAGCGGTTCCTGGAGAACTACTCTTGTGATGAGGAGAAGTCTATGGCCAATCCAGAGACCCTGCTGGGGGAGATAGAAGCCAAGACCAGAGAGCTCATTGGTAAAGCTCTGTACAGTACATGCAGATAATGTTATTTTCTATGTGCAGTTTTTCAATTTGTCACTGTGTTGCAGCCAAACGAACAACGCCCCTCTTAGAGTACATTAAAAATAAGAAAATTGAGAAACAGGTAATAAAAAGGCTTCTATATAAAAGATTTTCTGAATTTTTCAAAATCTTTATTTTCTAATGTGTATATTATGCAACTACAGAGAATACGGGAGGAGAAGAGGGAGGAGAGGCGAAGACGTGAACTGGAGAAAAAACGTCAAAGAGAGGAAGAGAAGAGGAAGAGACGTGAGGAAGAACGACGCAAGCGGAAAGAGGCCGAAAAACAAAAGAAACTGTCTGACAAAGACATCAAAATTAAGGTAATGTTTCTTTATAGTTCAGAATTTAATAAAGGAGTGGTTCTCAAATTGTGGTACAGGATCTTTCTAGTGGTACTCGGGAGTTTTCATTTCTGTTCATTTCTATTTTACCGGGCTTAGTGCTGGTATTTTTCTGAACCACTGTGATAAACCATATACTCACTAGGTTTCTTGTGTTTTCTACATAAGCTTCTAAAAAAGAGCGACAGAGATGAAGATATAGATTCAGATCGAATTAAGGATAAAAGTGACATTGGGGAGACAGAACGGTGCAAAGAGTGGAAAAGTGGAAATCAAAAATCCAAAGAGCTCAAAGAAAAGTAAGTATACAATAAAGAACTTCTCTTCAACGAACATCTAAGGGCTGGGTATTATGCTGTTATACTAAATACTTCTATTCTTATATGAGAGTTATATTTCATAGTATACATTGACTGGTGTTTAAGCACAAACTCAGTGAAACACCTTTGATTTACAATACTATATCTGAATTGTCACAACTAAAATGCATTCTTATTTTTTACATTTATACATTGACATTTACATTCACATACACCTTTAGGCTTTCAAAAAATATATATAGCTAAAAAAAAAAGAGAACCGGAAAATAAAAACATTGCAAAATATAATCATATGCCGTCAGTTACCATGTTTAATTGATCTCGTATTGCTTTGACCAAGCATCTTAATGAATGTTATGCTATGATTTGTCCAGTAGAGGTCAGCCTGAGAGTGACAAGGAGCAACAGCAGCAGCAGCAGCAGCAGCATGGCCGCAGACAGAGGGACAAGGACCACAGAGGGAAAGAAGAGGAAAGGAAACGCCAACGACATCATTATGAGTTTGACAAGTTTATGAGACGCAAAGACGAGACAAAATGGGGGAAGGGCTACTGCCAGGAAAGAGAAGAAAGAAGGAAGAAAGAGGGGCACCATCATGGCTATAGTAACTACTGTCCCGATAATGGAGACAAAATGAGCAAAGAGGACAGGGACGAGCTGAGTAATAGGAAGGAACGCCTCCGAAACAAGGTGAGCGAGAAGGTGAGCATGAGTGGGGATTTTTATAGATTTCATATCATATGTATAATAAAAAACAATTTTCAAAAAGACACCACAGTCATAATCTCGTGATGGAAAATCCACAGCCAACAGAATTACAGTATAGCTTCAAAATGCTTGAATCTATATATTACTCTATACATTACCTAGCTCTGAAATTTGGCCGTGAATGAGCATTTAATATTATCCCTTGGGCTTGCCCTTGACCTTTTCTGTCTCACTCATTCATACTATTCAATTATATATTTGGAAAGCATTTAAGAACTAAGAAAGATGCACATTAGCCCTATTATTCACATAGTAATGTAGTAATACATACATATAGATTGTAATACATAAATGTATTCAAATGGAAAGACAGTTGCTTTTTATGTCCCTGTTTCATCTTTTGCACAGGACCGTCCAGCGATGCAGCTTTATCAGCCTGGTGCACGTAATCGAAAACGGATGAGCTCATCAGGAAAAGGCTACGAGTGCGTCCAGGTGGGCCATTCACCCGAACCTACATCTGAGCACTGCTACGATAGAGTCAATATGGCATCAGGTTTGGACAAGGCCTTTGAAAAGAGCAATGAGGAGCAATGAGCTAAAGACTGTATTAGAATATAATGTCTAACCTGGTATAAAAGCTAGTCTAGTATTGAGGCTAATGTAATTTAATATTGTACAGAGTTAACAGGGAATGGAACTATTGCTTTGAATGTTGCACAAGAGTTTCTGTTTTTACCTAAACATAATCTTACCTTTATTTTGTTATCTGTTTTAAACAATCATCAGCTAGCACAACTTACGTAATTCTTCCAATAGATTCTTGTGGTTGCTGTAAGATTCCTCATAAGTATTTCTGTAGTTTCTATTAGTGTGGATCTGGAAGAGGCAGCTAGAAATGAAAATAAAAGTTACCACTCTAAAGAGGATATTGTAAAAACCTAAATATTTAGTTGAAATATGATAAACAGTAATGGTGATATGATGGTAAATAGGATTCACAACAAGACAAAGACAATATAAAGTTGTATAGATAATTAAGTGGGGAAAATATTATAGTAATTATATAGAGTATATATACAGTAGGTCACGAAGAACACAAAATAAGTATGATCCTACATGCCTAATGTTCTAGTGATCAGTGTACAGTAACAGTGGAAGTCCTTTCAAAAGCCTTATCTTACACTTGCACATGTATTTGTCAATCTTACCTCGTATTTCGTTGATTTCCTGAGATGTGATGAAATAAATCACTTAAAGCACCATATTTCCGTTGTCGTTATTAGAGTAAGGGTGTAACAACAGTCAGCCAATTTGCCCAATTATTGTAATGTACTTGATGAGTCAGCTGCATGTGGAAATATAGGCCGGTGTGGGTGTAGATGTGCTGTGGTAATCTTGAGCATTTTGTATTACTCAAGGCATCATAGTTTTTGATGCATTTGACTGTTGTACATGAAGGTTTCACTTTCCTCCACCCTTCGCAAATCACACACTCGGAGACGTGCCAACACTTAACAGTTAAAAACCATGTTGTATCAACAGGAAGCATGAAGCAAGGATTCATCTGTTTGACTTACTCTGAGGGTTTGTTTCCTCTGTATTTGATTGAGTTTATTTTTTAGTGCAAAAATGAAATATGAAAATTCACACTCACTGCCCACTTTATTAGATACCCCTGTTTCAGGCAATCACATTGTAGCAAATCAATGCATTTATGGGGAATTGGGAAGAATGATTGATCTCCTATACAATTTCCTTTTACAACCATCTCCAAGATTTAGGAGAGTGGCTATAAAATAACAATATATTCAGTGTTCTGTTAGGGAGTATGTACAGAATTCCTTATTAATGCAAACGATGAGAACAGACACATTTTCTCACACAGAGGTCTGTAAGCAACCATCTGAATGCACAGAATGACTAATGTTGAAGCAGATGGAGGAGAAGACCACAGTTATGGTCACATTATTATGTACAAGCTCTGCCTAATAAAGTGGCCAATGTGAATATGTTCACTTTCTATAGGCTTCTGTATACCTAGAAAGTCTATTGTGGTTACAATGCACAGCAGCTTGTTAGGATAAAACCTGTCACATGGGCCATTTCCTTTTGGTTTATAACTGTACAAAGCCCATTTCCTCAGCAGCCTCTATCTGTGCCTCCATCACCAACTGACAAACGCACAATTGACTCGTTCCAGACGGTGAGTACATATCCCATACCTATTAGTGCTTTTTTGTATAGGGGATTTATATATGTAGGATTTATCATTTATCTTCTTTTGAATATTGTAGTTATCAATGCTTTATATTTAACACACACTTCATATGAACACACGTTTCCTTTTATATTATGCTAAAGCCCATATTTTTAGTATGATGGCGGCGGTTGGTTGAGGTTTGTTTGAAATTCCCCTCTTGGCTTTGCGGTAGTTACCTCTTCAACAATGTGTTATAGCAAAAGTGACAATTGGCAGTATTTCAGTGTTAAGAATCCAGAAAGCAATTGTGTAATACCTTGTGTAACAGGCTGATAACGTATTAAGTCATCGTTTTATGCATTTTTAGAGTGCATTTTTTACTGAAACAAATGCATGGCTCATAGTGAGAGAAATGTGTGAAAACCCCTAACCCGTACTTACGGGCACCAATAGGAAAACACATTGTTCAAACCATATTATCTTGCTTAATGGAGATTGTGTAACGGCACTGTATGGTGCCGTATGGAACACATGTTTTATTGCAGACAATTGATAGTACTTTGGTTTGATTTATTACAAATACACAAAAGGTAAAGTAGTGTCCTCTAACCACAAGGTTGGTAGTTTGATTTCCACTCCAGCCAAATTCATTATTATGCCTTCCATCGCACAGGTACTCCTCCCCTGACCCAGTCATGTTGAACTCAAGCAGCAGCAGCAAGTTAGACAATGCCACCTTATCCCTCTTTAAGAACGTCCACACAAGCATCGCCATCTCTGTCATCTACATGGTGGTCACTGCCATCAACCTGGTGGGAAACGGCCTGTCCATGTGGCTTCTGCTCTTTCGGACTTCTCCAAAAACACCCTCCATAATCTTCATGATCAACCTCACCCTCACTGACTTAGCTCTTGGGACTGCTTTGCCCTTTCAGATCGCATACCAGCTTCAAGGATACAACTGGAATCTAGGTCCCAATATGTGCAGGTATTTTTTAGACAGAAAATATAGTGCTCAACAATCAAGACTAATCAATACTAAAAATTATCTAAAAATGTACATGGCATACATTTGATCTGTATCAATATCTGTGACTGAATCAAGTTTGGTATTTTTCACTTTTCTCCACAGTTTTCTAACCCTCATGTTCTACACCAACATGTACTGCTCCATCCTCACCATGATGGCCATTGGCATTGACCGCTACCTTGGCATCGTGAGACCCATGTTCTACCGACAGACCAGGGAGAGGAAGTCTATAGCTATTATCAGCTGTCTCTTCATGTGGGGCCTGGTGCTTAGTGTCTTGTACCCAATGATGACCACAGACCTGACTTTTGACATTCCTGAACTCGGGATAACCACATGCTTTGACGTGTTGAAGAAAAACATGCTTCCGTCCCAAACAGCATGGGCCGCCTTTCTCTTCTGCATGTTTTTTGTCCTATTTTTCTTCCCTTTCTGTGTAACGACAATGTGCTATGTAAAAGTCATCAAACATTTAGGCAGTGCCTCTAAGACAGCTCAAAAGGACAGAGCAGTACGTCTAGCCTTCGTTGTTTTGCTGGTCTTCACCCTCTGCTTTGCCCCAAACAACATCCTCCTGCTAGCCCACACAGTTATGAGGCTTTATTTTAAGAAGTCTCTCTACATGGCCTACAAACTGACTCTCTGCTTCAGTTGTCTCAATAGCTGCCTTGACCCTTTCATTTACTACTTTGCCTCCAAGGACTTCAGACAGAAACTGAGGCAGATTATGCAGTGGCAGAGCTTGAGCAGCACAGAGTCCAAACAAGAGCACAGAGAGATCCCGTCTTCAACACAATGCGGTTTCGAAGGTAAACAGAGCAATAAGCGAGTGTGTTTGATGCTCTGAAAGTGAAGAGTGAAAAAGGAAGTGAAAAACCGAGACTGAAACTCACGAAGCTGTACATTGCACAAGCCTGAATGCCCGTACAGTTGTAAATACGAACTTGTTTATAGCCTACTTTGTGTTTTGTTTTGCCATGTCTGCCATTTATAAAAGCTAGTGCTCCAATTCTAAATAAACAATAGGCTCATTTTGACTGTTGTCTGTTATTTAAAACTACTGGCATTAATAGGCTATTCCTATGTGCCCGCTATATCCATGTAGTAAAAGATCAAACCACTTCAAAACTGCACTTCAGAGCAACCTCAATTTTATAAAACAGCAGGAATCAGGATCCTTCTTCTTTATTACATAGAAAACAGAAAAAAGATGAATGAAATTTGGGATCAACAGGTCAGTGTTATTACAAGATTCAAAAGAAAGTTGAAGCAGTGATGAGTACAAGAGGAAACAGAAAGACTTATGACATACAGGACTCAACAGTAGACTGTGAATCAGAAACTGTGATAACTGTGGGTGACCAGAAACAATACATACATTTTTAACTGTCCAGAATATAGCCAAGAAAGAAGAGATTCATATTATACAAAAAAAAATTTTATACAAACCTCAGAAAACTCAAGAGGAAATTGGACTTTTACAACAGCACCCCAAGAATGAATGTTACACAGCTTTATTACTATACCGTTCAGATATCTTATTAATAGACTTTGAATTGTTTTTTTGTTTGTTTTTTTATCACTTGCTAGCGTACGTCCTGGTCCACACTTCTTACCAGTTGGTGGCGGTAATGCACCAATTCGTTGTTTGCCAACCGCCAAAAAAAAAGTAACAGAAGAAGAAGCTGAAGCACGCGCCATCGTTTTTTAATATTAAAGAGTAACTAAACCCCAAAACACTTTTTTTTTGCTGATAAACTGTCTAAATGGGTCTCTACTGGTGCTGTCTTCTTGTTACTGTGCAATTTTTGAAATTTTCATGTAAACTT
>JAVQKC010004509.1:0-10510 GCA_036025475.1 Philypnodon macrostomus
AGAGGCATTCTTTATTTGACCTGTGTAATGTGCCTATGTACATTAAGTATACAATTGCCCGGATCAATGTGCCAAAATTCACACGATTTCGTTTATGTTCAGCAGGATTATTGGCTCAATAAAAGTGCATTAAAGCATTCATTTGTGAATTATTTAATTGTCATTAATTGAAGATGTACCAAACTCAATCGAGTTCTGCATCTTCATGATATGTACCTGTGTGCAACAGTTGAAAAAGATCCAGCAAAGACTTTTTGAGTTATTGCGTTCACAGTTTTGGCCCGTAATTAAAACATTTTCATTGAAGAAGTACCCAAATCGATACAGTTCGGCGTCTTTATGGTATGCACCTGTGTGCAAATGTTGAAACTGATCCGGCAATTTGTGTTTGAGTTATTGCATTCACAGCTAGGATCTGCGGACGCGGATGCGGACACGGCGTGCCGTGATTCCATAATATCGTTGTCTATTATTATTATTGTAAGCTATTATTGTATGGCTTAGTAATTTCAGTATTTTTAATGAAGCAGATAATCTTCTAAAATGTTCAAGTGCTGCCACGTGTGTAGTAGCAAGTCACGCCTGGAAATCATTTCTGACTTCCAAGCGGGGTTTAATACGCCTCTCAGTCAAAGTGATGTGTGGACGTGTTGTACAGCTGGTAGGTACATGAGTAATGCTTGTGTGGCAGTCTTTTTGATCTGTTGTTTACAAGGTGATGTGTAAAAATCATCAGACAAGGGCCGAAAACATGACCTACTTGCATCTCCGCATGAGGCTCCACTAATGGGCCGACAGAATCCAGGACATTTTAGCTCAGTTTACAAGCATGTTTTTTTTTTTGCCCCTAAACTTCAGTGAAAGTGAGGCTCATAAAAGGCCCGGTGGAAGCTCATTAGCCACCATTGTTTCTGTGGTCGGTGGGAGGTTGGAGATGGTGCGTCCTGAATGAAGTCGCTGATTGTAGTAACAAGAGTTTTTCAAATGACGCATACAACCAAATAAAGCTAAGTGTGGTGATATAAATATGTGATATTGAAATGTATAAAATAGGCTGGTTTGAGAGGAGCCATATAAATTCACTTGAATTGTGTTAGCATTGCTTCATGTTATGTAAAGATCCTTTCATCTTCTTTTTTTTCCATTAGGGATTACTGGAGACTATTTCACCAACTATGGCCTTAAGAGGAGTGCACCCAGGAAAAATGGTCACAGTGTTGACAAAGACATAAACAAATAGACAACCATAAAGCGCAGATGTATTCACTATAGGCCATTTAGAGTCACAGATTCTTGTAACATGTGCATGTCTTTGAACATTTAGAACAGCCGATGAGAACCCATGGTAACACAATGGCAACATGCAGACTATTGTGGGTCAGCTCGAGAATGAAACCCACGAGAATGAAACCCACAACTTCCATGATGAGAGGCAGAGGTTTAGGTATATCTCTTTTCATATTCAGAGCATTTATCTATAAGCTAAAAAAGAGACTGCTGCTTCTGGATGATGGATAATGTAAGCAATAAAATAATACATTTGGTTTGGTTTGAGTGCCGTGGCTCAGTGATGGAGTATAACCCTAACCCATAACCGGAGGGTTGGCCGCTCTTACTCTTGTTGTGTCCTTGGGCAAGACAGCTAACCCACATTGCTTATGTATGAATGTGGTTGTGTGATTGGGGTTTAGAAGTGGCTTACCCCTGCCATGTCTGACTGGAGTGAATGAATAATGTGATTGCGAACATAAACATGTCAAGTGGACAGTCCAGTTTCTCCTCTAAAGGACCCAGACTGTGGAACTCTTACCCCTCCGATCTGAAACAAAACACTGACATTATCATCTTTAATGGAGGGTAAAAACAGAGGCTGAAGTCAGCACAGAGGTGTTCACACGATGTCTGTTTATCAAATGTCCCTTTAGCTTGCACTGTCTAAATGTATTATCTGTCTGGTTGTCAGATGTATATGTGATGTCCATAATAAAAAATATACATCTGAATGCATTCAGAAATGTATTTCTCCACTATCATAGAGGCTGTGTTTTGCATACATCAACTGATTGGTTAGTTTTATTGAAATCAGAATATACATCAAATACTAAGCCAATCATTGCACTCTGGTCAATTTGAATTTCAATTGTTTATCAGATCTTAGCCACCTCAGTCTTTTAGAAATATATGTGTACTGTACGTACATTTCTGTAAAGTATATATAATCTGTCATAATTATTCTTTTGTAAAGGCCAGAGAAAAGGACCAAAGTAAAACAATAAGACAATACCTACACCATAGAACAGGGTCAGATTATACATTTAAAATATTGTCATTCCAGCTGTAATCTTCTGCAGGAGATTTTGTGCTGCTGAGGCTGTTGAAATGCAGGGTCTGTCAGTGCTCAGTCCTCTGGTGCTGTTTCCGTAGTAACTGGACAGCCGCGGTGGAGTTCCAGGAATGTAGGACACCAGCGGTTATAGTCCCAAGTGCTGGAGAGCCATTTATTTCATTAGCAAAAACACGGTCAATTATTAGAATGAGGATCTCTTCTGTTCTCGTACTTCTATGCTGTTTTAAAAAGCTTCCCTGTTGAGTCACACAAACACAATCAGCCACAAAGGCAAAACATTGCTAATTAGAAATGACACCATAAACTGAAAGAGAGTGGCAGAGAATATTGGAACAAAAACAAACAGCAAGTAGTATTAGTAGTATTCCAGAGAAAACATGTCTGAATATTTTTAAATGCAATATATTAAAAATGTATTTACTTCTGGGTCCTATTCCCAGTCCAACTGCTTTTAATCTCTCTCTGTGGAGTCTGTATGTACTCTTGGTGTTTGGAATTGATAACTTGAGTGGCTGCCTGTTAGTATACTACTGTGAGTAACTCTGGGCTTGCTGTGTCGGCCACACAACAGCGCCACCTGCAGTTTCACTTCTTTAGAATAGAGCAGTCCAACTTTTACATTGTATTTTTGTGGCCTTGTTTATTTTAATGGGCCCTAGTGGCTCATTTGGCAGAGCATTAACCACACAGAGGGGAACGATATGGCTGTCTGCTTGGTTCTTTTCTAAATCATTCATTAGACATCACCACTCCTGACAGCCCTTATAGATCTGAAATAGAAAAGAAATTGTGCCCACAGGGACGATTTATTTATGGTCATTCATAATTTGTGAATCATGCACTGGCCATATTTACCATGGCTGTGACCAGGCTGTATTTCTGTAAGCAACAGCTTGGAGACTTTTGTTCAGAGGGCACATCTCAAAAGAGGCCCACGTCCCATAGACAGATTTTAGCAGACAAGCACACATGGTTCTGCGTCTGTTTGACTCACTCTATTTCACCCCTGATGTCACCCATAAGTCACAAAGTTACAAAAGTGAAATCTGTGTCAGTGGAAATTCGTTTGACTGTTTATGATTCATGGAACGGTGTATAAAATCTGACAAACTGAATTATTGCTTTGAAGACAGCAGTTTTTTGTGCATATCTAAGGCTGGACAACGCTGGTTAGTCGCAGGGCTGACACTTCAAAGCATACATTGACAGACAGCCATTACATCCTTCATTCATTCACTATAGACATTTTAGATGGATGCATTTTGTTGGATGGTGGAAATAAGTATACATATTTGGGGAGAACCCACAGGAACACAGGGCGGGTTGGTGGCCAGATCATGGAACAAACCCACAATCTCCTTTCTGTGAGGCAGCCGATAGAAGGAATTGTTTTGTCAGTTTTATTCATATTATGTTTTGAATATGAAACCTGTAGCCCGATTCTGATTATCTCTATAAACACGCAGCACATTAAGAATTTATTGAATTAATTTTTCAATGACTATTCAAATCTCACTCCCTTTTCCCTTGGTGATTGAAACATTAAGTACAGTTTTTTAATAGAGAGTTCAAGAAAACAAAACCATAGATGTAAAAGAAAATTCTTTGACAAAAGGCCTGTTAGTCACAGAGGAGCACAGCCTGTTCTCCACTCAAACCACTGCTTTTATTAAACCCAGAGGCAGAGACTGTGAAATGTTATGAAATTGTTACATCCATGGGAGAATCCCCAAACAATGAAATCCATACATTAAGCCTTTTTTTTAAAAAAAAATACAGCTTTTAAAAAACAAATTTAACTGGAAAACTATTTCATTAAAAATAAATAAATAAACCCTCCATGACTGCTGCACACTATTTACTGTGGGGATTTGAGCGTCATTAATGATTTATGGGGAATTTAAATGGTGTAATAATAATATGTCCACAATTTGATCAGACCTTTCCTAAAAAATAAGGTTGAAAATGTTAAATGAACACTGAAGAATTAAAACAAAACAACGCCTCACGTAAACTAGAAGGATTCTTTCTATACCGATCCACCCTATAAAACAGCTCTGTGCCACAAAGAACAGCCTGCTCATAAACCTGACTTGTAACGTTGCTCAAGTGGGACGCACTCGAAACTTAAACGTGTCCTCGACTAAAAACATCAGACACAATAATTCTAAAATGCTGACGGAAATTACAATGATATCAGTGCTTTTTACCCAAAGTATTACTTGATGCCATTTTGATTTTCAGACCACCTTTACGTCCTAATCAAACAGCTTTAGAATCAAAGTCATGAATAAATGAGTTGTTGTGGGGTGAATGAAGCTTCCGTTCCCCTTGCATCTCTTGAAAAAACATGCTTGCAAAAATGACAAACATACATGTACTGTCCCTGTGTTGTTTGGGGGTCTAACAAAAAAACACAGATTGCTTTTCAACAGGTTTTGAAAGCACAATGAGAGCTCAAACGGATGCAGACCTGGTGTTTTTGTGGCCTTTTTTTAAATGTTTTTTTTTTGTCTTGTGTGCTTTTTGTTCCTGAAACTGTAGGGGGAGCTATGTGGAGAAAAAATGGCAACAACGAAACGGCCAAATCAAATTGTTTCTCATAAATTAAGAATCCGGGGCACTTCCTCCTCTGCTGGAATGCTTCCTTTAAAGACGCAAGACTTTTATTGCCCTATACCTTTCCTTTGTTGATGTGACACCAGTGAGGGGGACAAAAAACAGCTCTGACCCCTTCAAGGGCATCTGCACATCTCACCCGCTCAATGCACAATGTGACTCGGACATAACTTCGCTGTTCGACGTCACAAGTCATTGTCTAGGGGCATTTTTTTTGTCTCGGAACAAAGCGTGAAAGGCAGAAAAGAAAAACAATCCAAATGCCTTTCGCCGAAATAGCCGGCCATGCCCCCTTTTATAATGCAAGCGGAGGTCAGTAGCGTTCCATTACATAGATGTTGTTTTAGAGGAACAACTTTCAAAGAAAAAACCCTATGTCCTGTAATTAGGTTAGACCAAGCAATAGCGAGCTCCTGACCCGCTCTTCTTGTGGGATCAGTTAACTCTGCAAAATGATACAAATTAACATGGCCCGGTTTAAGCCACGCATTTATTTTTGAGCCCAAGAATACCACTTACTCTCACCAGGAGCCTGCACGGACTGTAATCAAGGACCTTTGAAACAATAGGCTTCTACCACAGTCATAATAATTAGTTCTGAAGTCGGATTTTTCTAAATATTTAGCAGTATTTGAAATCTGAAACTGGTACGGAACAAAAACAGCCACAAAGATGAGTTTCCTTGAGATTTGAAGCTTGCATGTTGAATGAAAAGGCATTTTATTACAAAAACAGCAGAGAAACAGGAAATAGGCTCCTGCTGTTTGGCTTTATGTAGTGATAAAGCAGCTCATTTAACACATACAGAAAAGAAAAAATCAAGAAAAATTTCATTTGTATGATTCACAGGGCGGCTGACAAAGTTTTTTTTTATTATTATTTCATAAAAAGCACCAGTATGTAGCACATGAAATCATTTTACAGCTAGTTTTCTTTCTTTCTTTTTTTTTTACCAGATCCCATCCAAGCAACTATGGGCCGTAGGTGGGGTACACCCTGGACATCGGACAGATTGTGGGAGGGTTGATCTCTTTTTGTGAAGCGCTCTGAGGAAACTTTGTTGTGATATAGGGCTATACAAATAAAACTGAATTGAATTGAATTGAACGACAAAGCCTGACCACCATTCACTCACAAAGGTCAACAGATTTACCAATTCTCCTAACATGGTATCCAAAAAGAACCCATGTTAACACAAGGAGGACCTGCAGACTCCAGCCAGAGACATTGTGTATTGTCCAGTCTGGGAATCAAACCATTCATTTATCTAATGTAATTTTAAGCACAGGCTTGTGTGTGATTTGCTGTGTGTGATTTGCTGTGTGTGATTTGGTGCCAGTTGTCACAGAAACGTATTTGTAGATGGTGGTGAAGGAAACCAGATGTTGCAGTGCAAGTCCAGATGAAGGTAGTCAGGGGCTCTCTGCGTCTGCAGCTGCTCGAGGATGAACAGGATGTTGATAAACAAACCAGGAAGTCCTTGGGTCCTCGTAAATGTAGGTTGCTGCCTTACTAGTTATTGTTACAGGTTTCCCCAAAGGTTTCATGTCTTTTCCAAAGCTACACTGGCCACTTTATTAGGTAGACCTTGTACTTAAGTGGCAATTGCTATTTAATTCTAACTAGAACTAGAACTTTGTTCTGCTTACAAATTCATTCATTGTCTCAGTTTACTTATGCAGATCAGTCCACCTAGAATTATTATTATACCTAGTGTATTCAACTCCCGTGGACTATTTTACATTGATACAATTTAAAATGTGTAAATTGAGTATTTTTGCTCTAAGCCAATGAAACGAAATACTTCACTTTTGTAAATGAAAACCTCTCAGTAAATCCATTGGCTTGATGCAAAAATAGCCAATAAAGTGGCCAGTGGGTGGTCTGTATGCCTCTTTCTAACTGAATGCCTTGAGCTGCTGCACAATGCTGCTGGTTAATCAGGTTTCCTTATCTTCACACAGTATACCTGAGTCCTGCAGAGTGGGATGTAGATCGCCAGGCTGCAAACTCAATCACAGCACACTCAGGCAAACACACACAGTAGGAACCCGCTCTTATCAGGACTATTAAATGAATCCTGCTCTGGAGTGAGACGCCCTGGCTTCAAGACTTCTTTGTGCATACAGTCTACAACAGGAACACTTCTGACGTTTTTACCTGTTAGGGGTCCCACTTCATTGAAGCCTATAGCAACCACTATGGACCTTAGAAGCACAGGATCAGTGGCCAGTTACAGTAAGGTAAAGGTTAATGTGTACTTTAACAACATTACGCCTGTACAAAATGACACAAATTGAGGCCCAAGATTAACGTCCAGATCTAAATACTAACAAATACTACAGACAAGGGCAGAGTTGCCAAAAATGTTCCAAAATAAGACTATTGTTATACCTCATAATACTAATACTCAAGTAGAAGCAAAGGTGGGTCGAGTAGCCAATCATTTTACTCAAGTAAGAGCACCGTTACTTCAAAATAATGTTACTCAAGTGACATACTCATTCACATAATTACTCGAGTAAGAGTAGAAACGTATTGATGAAAAAACTACTCAAGTCCTGAGTAACTGTTTGAGAGTAATGTCAGAATATCTGTTTATTTTATTGTAATATGGCAAAAAAAAAAAGATAATAAACTGATTTGGATATTTTCAAAAAATAAACTAAAAACGTAAATAATATTTTCAAGAACTAATCACAAGAAACAAAATTTTCACATTTTTCACATAAAGCTGTTCTTACATGACACACAGAGGTGGTAAAAGTACTCCTACTCTTTCTAGATTTCCAAGATTTTACTCAAGTAAGAGTACAGTTAATTCAAAACAAGTAAAAAGTATTGTGCAGTAAAGCTACTCTATGAAGTACTATAAATTTAAAAAGTTACTCGAGTAAATGTAACTGAGTACTACCTACCTCTGTTGACAGACGACCATTCACTCTCACATTGATTAACAAGGGGCAATCTGAAGTCACATATGCATGTCCTTGAAGTGGTATTATACAAGTATTAACCCTTTGTTTCATAGGTATAACAGTATAGGATTTTATATGAGAAAGAAAATCTGTACAAAACGGTATAACACCCACTCCCGGCTTTAAATACGTGGGTGTGAAAGGCTTGTACGGTAAACACTAGTTTGTCGTGGTCTGACACAATTGGGTCTGTTACATAAAGGATTTGTCATGATGCATAAATGCTGCACACGTGTGAGGCCACGCTGTGTCCTAGTGAGGTAGGAGAGCGAGAGAGAGAGAGAGAGAGAGAGAGAGAGAGAGAGAGAGAGTGCGTCTGTGAGGACTGTGTATCAAATTGCGTAGGAATCAAACAGGTGTGCGTCAGAGCTGTGTTTGTAATATCCAGGTCAACACACATCAACCCGGGGGGAGATCCACTGTGACACAATGACCCTGTTTTTTAAAGCTTACAGTTTAAATGAACATATGATGCACAATATCAGCCAGGCAGAATAAATAGATTTTTTTTAACCTACTTTCGACTGAATCCTGTGATGTACGAGCAAAGAGTTAGATGGATGCCCTGATTCTATAGCGCATGAGAAAATGCATACAGCAAGGATTTAGAGATGTGTAAAGTGGGCTGACTGCAGATCAACAAGTGAGCGTATATCATCAAAGGTAAACCTATATACATCTATTTGTGGTATGATTTTTTCACTATCATTGGATGTCAAGGCTATGAGGACTCACAAGATGATATTGAATGTTATAGCCTACTCGTTCATATCTTATAGGATGGGAAAGTCATACTGATAAACATGTCATCAGAGTGAACGTTACAAAAGATGGCTAGAAAAATTTCAGATAATTTTGAGTAAAAGGTCTTCAAGAAAGCAGTCACGTACCAGGAAGCAGAGCGTTGAGTGTTTTTATTCTATCCAATCGTACGTTTGATACGCTCATTATGTATGTTCATGAATAGCTGTTTTTTTAAGACACTAACTCAAAAGTTCTTAAAAGTGGCCACAATTTAGCAAACCTTTAAAAGATCTGTCAGCTAACAACACAGCAAACTAAAAATATAAAACAAAAAATAAAACAATCTAATAATCAAATCTGAACTGACTTTATGTTCATGTTTGGTGCACTATATAAGTACTGTCCAACCAAAATGTGGAACTTTCTAAATGGTCTCCAAATGGAACCGGTATTATTGCGCGCGCACACACACAGGCTCTCTTACTCAATTGCAACAGCAGAGATGCCACAAAGCCCTGGGTAAGACAAAAAAAAAGTGCGGTCATCAGTTACCTGAAGTGTCCCACAGGCTGAGCTCCACGCGCTGCTCCTCTAGCTCCAGACAGGCCGTGTAGTTCTCAAACACCGTGGGCACGTACGTCTGGTGGGGCAATTAGAATCACGCTGCCATTAGTGGGACAGGGACTGGGGAGGTGTCAATCAGACGGCCCGCTAACCAAATTTGTCCGTAGTTGCATTTAATCGAAACTGGAAACCCAATCAAATCCCATGCATGGAACAGCACGCGCTCGTTTATAGGGATTCTAGGGGAATAAATCGCCTTAATCGTTGCAGGCAATGTTAACTATAGTCACATGGAAGGTAGAAATGCGTTTTAACATGTACTTTAGTATATTTATGACGTGCAAATAATGTATTGTATCATTGCATTTGCGAAGAGGACTGAATATTGGCATTGCGCATGAATTTGTCTTCTCTGCAACGAACGCAACATACATTTTCAGCTATTTTGAGCCATTTTACAAAACATATTGGTCATAATTCCCACACTTTTGCACGTACACGGTATTTTTCTTGTCATATATCGACTATTAAAGCCCACATACCTCTGGATAACAGTCCTTGGCGAGGACTTGCAACATCGCTGTTTTTCCGCATTGAACGTCTCCAACCAGCACCAGTTTACATCTCACCACCAGCGGCTGCGTACTCCTTCTTTCCTTCATTTTGGGGAATATATAGAGTCCAAGGGGTTGTTGTTATAAAATGGAAAAGCAAAAAAGACGCAACAGAGTCCTGGAAAAGCAGTGCAGAGAGCCCGTGTGTGTGTCGCTTCTTGCCCACGCAGGAAGCCCGCAGTTGATCTGATTGAATTTGCCACTGCGGGTCTTTATACAGGGGGGTGGCAGCCAATGGGAGCGCGCCATTCCGCCAGGCTCTATAACATCACATTACTGCACCGTGTTGTGTTGTGTCCCCACAGAGGCCAAAACACTGCAAACAGCAGAAATGACAGACAGAGCAAACATGCGTATCAAAATAAATCAAATCTATCACGTAAGAACAGTGGTAAAAACAGCCTATAATAACATTATATAATGAGTAACATCAATGACAGTGGACTATTTGGATAAATATATATACGTTATAGAATTGAGAATTATGAAGTAATGCAAAATTCAAGGCAAACTTTGAAAATATTATGATGACTTGCATTAACAATAGGAAAGGAGCCTAATAATTCCATATGTAAAAACCCTTTCAAGACACATTGACACAATGTGAATAATATCAGCCTAATATGCCTTTTACCTATTTCAGT
>JAVQKC010004518.1:0-13629 GCA_036025475.1 Philypnodon macrostomus
CTTAATTAATATTCATCGAAGAAGTACCCAAATCGATACAGTTCTGCGTCTTTATGGTATGCACCTGTGTGCAAATGTTGAAACTGATCCGGCAATTCGTTTTTGAGTTATCGCGTTCAAAGCTAGGATCTGCGGACGCGGATACGGACACCGTGATTATATAATATCAGCGACACGCTGTTTTCGCCGATATAATGAAAGAGAATGCAACAGCAAAAACACATCTTAGAGGTCAGAGTTGATCATTTACAGGGCTCCTATAGTTCAGGGATTAGATTAGTCCATGCATCATCCGGTGGAGTGTTGAAGACAGCTATAGATAGAGTTTAGACTTAGACCTCATAAAACCAACGGCCGTATCCTGAGACTACATACAAGCAATTGGCACATCAATTTCTCTTTCATTGTGTTAAAAAGGATTTATATATAGCATCTTTCAAGAAACTCAAAGTGCTTTACATTAGTCGATGATTTACTCCAGTCACAAACTGATGGTGACTTTGTGTAGCCACAGCTGCCCTAGGGTGGATAGGGAGAGATTTAAAAGGTTTGTGTGCACCCGAAAACTGACGCATACTGAGGTTAGCTGAGGCTGTTGTAGCTTCAAAAGGTGGACCAACTTTATGTTAAATACAATGTCTCATGGTACATTATCATGTCTGAGAAAAAAATAAATATTTTCAAAATGTTTTATGGTTTTATTGACAGAGCAGAATGTACAGAGCAGAGAATAATGGGGAGTGGCATTTGGCAAACGGTCCGGACTCAAACCAAGGGTCCACCATAGACTCTGAACAACAACTGAGATCTAAACCCCCGCCCAATTTAGCTCTATTTAAGTTAAGTGTACAACATGTTCAATATTTTGGCTTGTTTACATTTTCCCAGGACTTTCTCTGTCCACTTCTACACTTTAAGGAACTTTATCATTCTTATCAAAAATCTACAGTTTTTGTGGAACTTCAGCACCAGGAAATGAATCATGAATAATTGTTCTGATTTCTTCCTTTGCACCACAATGAAGGCGCTTTATCAGAAAAGTGTGACTGCATAGGGACACAATAGCAGGTGCACTGGAGAAGCCCATTTTAACCACCGTCATGAAACCCACGGTCCGCTCAAGATGGATTCTGAGCACACAGACACAGAGAGCCGAGCCAATTGGCACTGCCTCAGCTCCTCCAAACCACGCACACTGAAAAAACATGTTCTCCGGGAATTAGACAGATCTCATTCTGTCCACTTACCACAAAATCACAACCAATCCATCATCTAACCCTATGGCCTCTGGATTACAGATAGTCTTTTTCTGTACATCATAGAAACAGACTAAAGTTATTTTGCAAAACCAGGACATTCTTCTTTGTGCACTAAATGAAAATGAATGAAAAATAGTGGTGCTGTGCAAATCAATCATTACCACAACATTGCCAAACACAAAAATATGCATTGCAAGAAACTACACTGAATATACCTCAATGGTCCTCATTTCCATCCGTTTTTATTTTACCAAATATTTTTTTGCCTGTTCTGACCACTAGAGCAGGCTGAGGCGTAACAGTGCTGTCCCAGTTGCTAAGTCAGCCTTCTAGGAATGTCTGTAAGTGATAAATAATGTATATCGAAGTTGTAGTCTACTGTTCACTGTACTGGGATAAAACATTCATGTATGGGACTTGTCCGACACAGCAGAGTCTAGGAGGAGACTCTGGCACATAAGAAAAGATCGGATGCACATTAGCCATGCTGTGGGTTTTTTTTTTTCGGTCATCAAGGTCAACGTACAAGGAGCAGTAATACTCAACCATGTAATGTAAGGGTGGCAAATGCAAACCAAATAAAACCAGACATTACTTGATTATATGGAGTTTAGCTTTAGATTTCTCCACTCAGACGTATCCAGTGATTTACACATCATCTCTACAGTCCATTGTTCAAGAGCCTATGGGAAACTAGGGCTGCACAATATCCGTATCGCAAGAATCTGCAATATATCGAACCCACATATAAACCAAGACTAAATTAAGTCTTAATTGGGTGTAAGGACTAAACCAGATCTAAATAATGTTTAAACTACAAATAAACATGACTAATCCAGTTCTGAGTCAGTTCTAAACCAGATTTACACCACAGAAGTAAACTAGGACAAAACCAGGCCAAAGTATCACAGTTTGAGAAGCAATGGTCTATAATAAAGACACTTCTTGCACATATTTAGTCTCCTTTGCGCTTTCTGTGTCGTGAAAATCAGCACAACACATCAGAACTGAGAGACGTGTGGTGCAAGGCTGCCTGACAGGAAGTGCCTTTTGTCTAGTTTCCCTTCACATTAGATAAGAAACTTTCATATGTCACATTCAAAACTGACTTTTAAATACTCCATCGATTTGAATGCCGCTGTTATTTCCTGGAGAATGTGATAGTGTGGTTTAACAAATGCTGTACGTGGACGTTTATATGTTTGACTTGGCTGCATGAGTACATTTAATATGTGTCGGCAAAGCACTGTACACAATGGAAAGACAAATGAACTGACATTTTTAACCCCTAATGAAGTTTTATTAGTTTTCCATTCCCATCGATGACTTTTCAATATATGTACTGGTGTCAGGCTTGATCTGTATGACTTCAATAATTCATATAATTTGACCAAACGCTCAAAAAATAGAACAGATAGTAATAGGGACAGTATTTTTAGGTTGATTTTGTGAAATTTAAAATACATTTGTGCTGTGGGTTGAATTTGTGGCATTTTTTGTTGCAAGTTTTCTTCAGGGTTGTGTTTTAGTGCCGTATGGATTTGTTTAGTGCCATTATTGGTAAATATTTATAGCATTTAGCATTGTTTTTTCGTGTTTATATTCGTTTTTGTGACATTTAGAACAGTTTTGTTTTATCTAGCATTTTATTTTGCGTTCAATTTTAGTTTTTTTTGTATTTTTTTTAAAGTCAATGTACATCTAATCCAATGTTAATTATAATACCTAATATTACTTTCCCTTTATTAATATGAACGCTGGTTTTGATACAGTAAAAATGATTGTAGAGCAGAGAATAAATTAATGCAATGTAGCTCATTTCAACGATCTTCCCAGAATAGTGACTTTATATGACAATTCCATCTTAATTTGGTGGATGATGATGTTGGTGGATGATCATGATGTTGGTGGTGGATGATGGTCTCACATGTAGAGCAGAATATACCCAAACATGACAGGGACATGCTCACAGGAATTTTCCACTCTTCGTCATAGAAAATACATTTACATGCTGAGCTCTAGGCAAGCGATCGATCACCGTCTAATGCATGAATGCAGTTGTGGGTTAGTCACTGAGTCACAAAATGAGAAAATGTGGTGCGTGACCAGCACTATTTAAACGTGGCACGGTCAAAAATACATTTCAAAAGGCAAGGGACTGAATGTGGTTCTCTAAACTCAACTTTTTCTGTTTAGCTTCAGTACAACCATTGAGAAGCACCTCTTTAAAGCTGCACTACCGTTGTACTGCCAAAAAAAAAAAAAGAAGAAACTCCCCTCACACTGTCTCACACATGAAGAACACACTGCCTCGTATGTACACAAACCAGGACTAATGAGAAGAACAAGGAGGGTCTGGAGTTGCCTTTAAACAAAAAACAAAAAGACCCGCTATAAATAATATAAAAATGGTGCGTTCCAGTTGGACTCGGAGGTCGGAATTTCCGAACTGAACGGCCCTTGATGTGGGAATTCCTACTCGGAAATTCAGGGTAACTCGGACAACCCCGAGATGAGAAGTCCAACATGGCGGCGCCCCATTTTACAAGAACATTTTAAATATAACTCGTATAATATTCAATGAACTTGTTTTAATTTCATATGTGCCACTCACTTCTGTCAAACCGGTGGTACCTGATGCGGTGTATTTTAGCATCTACAGTTACAAAATATGCTAAAATAATAACTCTAATCCTGCCAACTGCTAAATGAACCTGAACAAAATAGATTTGTAGTATTTCCGAGTTAAGAAATGGAACGCTTCAACTCGGAGATTCTGTCACTCCGAGCTCCGACTTGAACTGGAACGCAGCATAAAACATTATTTTGAAATAAATCATCAGCTCCCTCACATTATTCCCGATAGATTCTAGTTCCTGATAAATAAACAATGTTTCAACCAATCAGAGCGCTCCTGTCCCCTGCTCTAAAGCAAAAACCCTTATAATTCAGCCCACACAGGGTCTCAGTCTCATTTTTTCTCAGGTGACTTCTATTATGCTGTACTAATTACCGAGTAATTATTTTTGCTCAAATACAAAAAAACACAATGACTAATGTTAAACTGGTTAAGACTATCAATACATTTTTATTTCAGAGACAGAATGGTCCACATAAAAACAGACAACAGACATAGAATAAATACTGTACTACAGTCCATATAAACACATTCTCCAGTGCCTCCAGAGACAGGAGGTGTATCTGATACTGATTTTCTTAGGCACTATTAACAAAATCTATAATTCATTTTCTGAATCTTCAATTCGCATTGTAAAAGTATACACAATATTTCTTATGACAGCATTGGGACATTATTTTGTACAAACTGGCTGGCACTAGTCCAACAGCATTCTTATTCATCTTAGCCCGAATATAGCTACAACAATAACCAGTGTACAGTAGGCTTTACACAAAGCCATTTTAACATGATCAGAACACATTTAGAATTTACGTGCCACCATGTTGGATTGTGCTAAAATTTACAATACTGTCTCTGTACATCATCATCGCAAAGATATTTAACCTTGTCCACGACAGTCCACACATTGTGTTTTTGTTCTTCAGTGTCTGTCAGACAAAGACAATATATTGTCATACCATGTTGGTTTGTTGGACTGTTAGGGGCAGCCAATATGACCAAAAACATCATTTCAATTCCCATCTTGAAACAGGAAGATGTTTTTGTTTTTTTCTGGACTTAAAGCTACAGTCCAAGGGTTTCCTGAAATAAAATAAAAATAGAAAAATGCTTAAAATTGACTCCCTGGTCTATGATGTAATGTATATGTCATCTGTAGTCTATAGAGGCAAGGGGAAGGACTAAAGTAAAACTCGAATGCCATTGGTCAAAGTGGTAACCTACAAAGTCTAATCTCACGTCGCTGTAGAGGTCAAGGGAGGGACTTAAGTATGGACGACACCTTTAAGCAGTACCAACGTCCTGAACAGTGAGTTAACTTTCGACTAGACAGCCACAAGGCACAAAGCCCATTTAGAAGATCACGGCAGTTTCTCTGAACCTATGCTGGTTTGTCTGAGGTGAGATTCTAGATGGACACCCGAGAGTGAGACGCTGCTCACATTTCAGCCTCTGCACCACTGAGCGTTCCTGGAAGATTCTTCGACTGAACAGGAAAAACAACTGAAAATGTACATGTTCCTATTGCACTTGTGGTAGTATCCTTAAAAAGGTGTAGTCCGGAGGTTTAAAATAAAAAACAAATTCTTAAAATGGACTATCTGGCCCGGTTATAAGATACTGTAAAGTAGGTCGTCTGTAGAGGCCAGAGGAGGGGCTTAAATAAACCTGGACTGCTATTGGTTAAGGTGAAAACCCACAAGGTCTGATTTAATGTTGCTATTGAGGCCAGGGGAGGGACTTAAGTAAAACTCGACTACTATTGGTTAAAGTGAAAACCCACAAAGTCTGATTTGATGTTGCTGTAGAGGCCAGGACTATAGTAAAACAATGATTGACAGCGTATCTACTTTCCATCATAGAACAGGGTCAGATAAAGTTCAATTTTTTTTTTTATGAAACTTACCGACTACACCTTTAAACAGAGCCATAAACTTCCACAATAAAAAAAAAATATCCCAAATCCAATTCAGCTAAGCCTGTATCTTGTTAGCCCTACACAATGATAACAGAAGATGTAATTCCTTTACCAGGAGCCACAAATTAAAGCGAGCCAGGCGAGAGTAGACAAGATTAGAGGATTAGTGTTCGAACTAGCCAGCAGCACTCTCAAGCTACATCCACAGAATGAAGACATTATTACATCCCATTACTCAAATGTAAAACAATATGGTGCCCTATGACTTCATCACAAGTCATGTTCCCAAAAAAGTCCAGTTCATCCGAATTCTAAATAATATCAAAACGGTACGAGACTTTACATTTTAATATCATTTAGAGACAGTTTTAGTCCTGTATTGTTGAAATCAGGGCCGCAAGTAACGATTATTTAGTCTTCTGTTTGAGTTGCATTGAGAGAGTTGCACTATTAATCATTGGATCGTGAAAGGTGCCGTTTGAACCATGCAAAGCTGAAAGTAAGCCACCTGAGGACTTCTGGGTAGAGCATATTTACAACAAAAGATTTATATGGTTTTGCTAAATTACTTCTGTGTGGGCTGTAAAACAGGTTCTCTTTAGTCTATATCAGTGATTCTAACTGGGGTCCATGAAGGTCCTGCAGGGGGGGCCAGTCTTTAAAAATAAATTTAACTTGAAATAAAAACATACGTAGACACTTATATCCTACTCAATCCGATATCACGTAAAGCAATTTATAGTTTCAGTGTTTTCAATATAGATTTTGATGAAATAGGTGATTAACTTTTGTACTTATAAAAACAGAATAAATGCTGTTTGTACTGTACTTTTGATTTTATTTTGGAGAACCACTTCGGAGTAGACATAACACATTTTATATTACTGTACATCAGAAGTTTCATATCAACTGTGGTAAAATGGCACAGCTAAACAAAAGCACAACAGTTCAATGTTTTCACCGACAGCTCATTCGCATTGATCTGTATGGTGCCACCAGTTGTCCTCATTCTGCAAGGTCAGTGTCACCCAATGCATCAACCATAATATTAACACTATAAGCACTTATCTGTAGAGACCCTTTCATAAGTGATGTATTGAACTAAGACGGCACAAGAATAGTATTTTTTGTCACTACTAACAAACTAATAACATTAAACATAACACACTCAAAACTTCACTTTTAGCCTTTAGCTCGATGCTAATTTAATGGCCTCTTCTGCCTTTTTTTGACAGGACTTTAGAGCAACAGGAAATTGAGTGGGGAGTGACATTCAGCAAACTGTCGTGAGCCAGATTCAAACTCATGAGGCCAGCGAGCATTGTAAGCTCTGTATTGGGCCTCTACCGCCCGAGCTAAACCACGGCCCGCCAAAGGCTGGTTTAGTCATATTTTTATTTTGTTCAATCTTTGGTGGCTACTAAAAAATCTCTTTGCACATCACCCTTATCTTCATCTCCAGTGACTAACGCAGACGACAACACCCAGCATGTATTTGAATAGGCCTGTACATATTTCTGTGTGCACACATGTCAACAGACGACTGCGGCCCGGCGCGTGTTTGTGTCTGTGGAGGAGGGGAGCAGCCCACTCCGAGAACTGGTTAAGAAGAAGTCTTACAGCAACACACCTCCGCTCACAACAGGTGACAGCAGCATTCACGAGATGATAGGAGGAAACATTGCATAATTAGCTCAGTGGCCGGGCACCGGTTGGGTACGAAAGGGTACAGTTTCTTGCTATGTGTGAAATCTAGATGGAAACCCAAATGTACATAGGTAGACCTGAAAGGTAGTTAAAAAAATAAATTAAAAAAAAGAATAAAATAAACTTAAATAAATTTTTTAATTATAGTGTATAAACCTGAAAGATGACAAAAATATGAACTGCTAAACTTCCACAAGAATCACATGCCTTTCAGACCTACAAGGTAAGCAGGTTTTGTGTATTTACAAAAGCACATGACTAGACCCGGTCCAGTCCTCCCGGTTTAGACCCGGTCCAATCCTCCAATGCTTTATCACAAACCTCTACCTGATGCACACAACATACAAGCGGAGGATGGGTTATAGAATAGATTTGTCAGGTTTTGGTCGATACTCACAAGGTTCACTGATAATGATATCTGCATATATGGCCCCTGTTAGACTGTTATGCAAAAATTATAACTTATTAGGTTTAGAAACAGAAGAATAAAAGCAATCTCAGAAAGTATCAATGTATTATCAATCTATGCTGACGACAGAATCGATATCTGGAAACAGAAGTCCAGCCCAGAATGTCTAGATCCATGAATCCCTACCCTAATATAAAAAAGTCAGAAATCAAAGCCAACTGATTGAAGACTGCTGCACCGCCCCCCTCCGTCAAATCTCCAAGTCCTGACATGTCAAAAAGAATGAGCCCGTTTGTGCGGATACCATAATATTCAGTCCATGTTGTGGCCTGCTCGCAGATGAATGAATGTACATCGTATTGACCGATATGTGGAGCTCCGTGGGAATAGTCAGCAGCATGACTCACCCGACCATGCTGAGTCAACTGGACCCACTGTTGATGTAAGACTAATTAAGTAACAATAACAAATCTAGGTTTATGACTGGAGGTGTCGTGATATGGCTATATAAGATTGCATCGTGATATGAAGTTATGAGGATCTGCTAATCTGAGAAGATACAGTTATGCCCTCCTTCACAGTCATGGGATTAAGTATTATGATGAACATTGGATTGGATGTACCGGTACATTGAATTATGCCGTGTAAGACAAAAAATACAACCAAAACTGTGATAAAATTGTGATCGTGGCCAAATAAAACCATGATATAATTTTTTTTTTACCATATTGCCCACCATTGGTATTCATGACAGTGGCCTATGGTTGTATTTAAGGTTTTTAAAATGGGTCCTTGTAGAAATCAATGTCAAGTAAATTTTACTATTATTATTATTATTATTATTATTATTATTGTTTGTTGCAAAACCGTGAATCATTTTTGCACAGATGGTTCACCAATAAAAAAAAAATACAATTACAATGCTAATTGTTATTATGATTCATTATTTAAAAAATATTACAAAAAAAGCATTGATTAAAAAACCCTATTTTGTAAAATTGAGCCAATCCTAGTTTGCAGAGTTGCCAAATTGAAAAATTACCTCCGACCCTCAGATACTGTATTCTGTATATTTATATTTTCTAAACTGAAGCTCAATATTGGACCACTTATGTGACGCCCCTGAACATCCAACTGACATGTAACAATATTTGCCGTTGGAAAGTCAACATGTAATATGCAGCCTAAATTAGTGCTGCCAGCTGGGGATCGCCAAGATTATCCAAGAGCCCAGACGTACATTGTATTGTTAAAATAATATGGGCATAAGAGCCGGCTCAAATGCAGTGTTCACTCCACGTTCAATTTACGATAAAAAAGAATCCAACAATCCCAATTGCAAAGTGACGGACAATTTTCAGAGTACATTAACCTTGATTAAAACATACTTGTAGCTCACAGGGTTGACAAAACAAACTAAAAAGAACTGTATATCAAAACTATTAAGCACTAGAAAAAAACAGAAGCAAAAGTGAGAAAACAGTGGCTAATAAATATGTTAAAGATGGGATAAGCAGTTTTGAAAAATACTAGCAATTAACCTCTTGATGCATTTTTCTAGTTGTGCAGTTGGTAATGATCAGTACCTAAGTTATTGAAGATTGTCTGCTTCCATGAAACTGAAACCATTTGCTATGGAGGTGTTAAAACATTAATTTGCTGAAAAATAGACTGAACCTAACCTGAGTTATGAAATATTTACTAAATATAAAATCACTTTGAAGAAAACAATCCAGAAACAGTGGCATGTGTGTCTGATTTCTGGCTCTGCATCTTTGTCACATTGATAAGGAACACAGTGTACACCTTCAGTTTAACCAGATAGGCGCCACCAGGGCCAGTCTTTCTAATTACGTTTCTCAATATAGCTGTGACTAGAAGGAGCGTGCAGCCACCATGTGAAGACAACATAATAATGTCTGCTTTATGATGAAGATGACAGCAACAAGAGAGCCATGACAGATGCACACGCACACGCACACGCACACACACACACACACACACACACACACACACACACACACGGCACAAGACCCGAAGCAGGAAGCCCAAGTTGGCGGGGAGTTATGAAACCAAGTGACAATATTAAACCCTTGTAATACATAATTACATTTCGGCCCCAAAAAAATGCTTCTCTGGCTGGAACCTTTTTGGCGCGGCTTGAACGAGAGTAAACCCGCCATACTGTTAGTTACCTAGCAACATGGCAGCACGGGAAAAGACAAGTTGATCAGACCTGGTTAGGACCTGGTTAGGACCTGGTTCGGACATGGTTCGGACCTGGTTAGGACCTGGTTAGGACATGGTTAGGACATGGTTAGGACATGGTTAGGACATGGTTCATTCCTGGTTTAGACCACATGATTTGGTCCTAGTTTAGGTCTGGTTCGGACCTGGTTCAGACCTGGTTCAGACCATCTGATTTAGTCCTGGTTCAGACCACCTGGTTTAGTCCTGGTTCAGACCACCTGGTTTAGTCCTGGTTCAGACCACCTGGTTTAGTCCTGGTTCACACCACCTGGTTCACACCACCTGGTTTAGTCCTGGTTCACACCACCTGGTTCACACCACCTGGTTCACACCACCTGGTTCACACCACCTGATTTAGTCCTGGTTCGGACCACCTGGTTTAGTCCTGGTTCACACCACCTGGTTCACACCACCTGGTTTAGTCCTGGTTCACAACACCTGGTTCACAACACCTGGTTCACAACACCTGGTTCACAACACCTGGTTCACAACACCTGGTTTAGTTCTGGTTCACACCTGGTTCACACATGGTTCAGTTCTGGTTCACACCACCTGGTTTAGTTCTGGTTCACACCACCTGGTTTAGTTCTGGTTCACACCACCTGGTTTAGTTCTGGTTCACACATGGTTCAGTTCTGGTTCACACCACCTGGTTCAGTTCTGGTTCACACCACCTGGTTCAGTTCTGGTTCACACCACCTGGTTCAGTTCTGGTTCACACCACCTGGTTCACACCTGGTTTAGTTCTGGTTCACACCTGGTTTAGTCCTGGTTCACACCTGGTTCAGTCCTGGTTCAGTCGTAGTTCAAACCACCTGATTTAGACCTTGTCCAGTCCTGAACTAGACCTGGTTGAATCCTAGTTGGATCCTGGTTCAGTCGTAGTTCAAATCACCTGGTCTAAACCTGGTTCAGTCCTGATCTAGACTAGTCTTGTCCTGGTTTATGGCTTCCAATGCTTTATCACATACCTGGACCTGATGCACACAACACACCGGCGCAGGATGGATTATAGAAACAGCCGAAATCAAAGTTCAAGCGGCCCTCCGTCTTCTTTACAATATTCTTCCTCAGCACAACTTGATAGATTTAAAAATGACAACAAGGGGCGGCATGGTGGCATCAAAATTCCGCAAAAAACGTCGTGGCGTGGCTGTCACTGTCAATATGGCCCATAGGCAAGGCTGCAGGTAGGCGGCAGAAAACAACATAACATGGTGAATGAACCCCGCAGCGTGCTCTTTACATGCTGTCAGTCGCTTTTTACATCCGTGTTTACAGCCCACATCGTTTGACAAGCAAAGAGCACGGAGTAAGCAGCACGCTAGATTTTCAGCAAAAGGCCAAAGTCGCTATGGTAACGCGAAAATGTCCTTGGTTATCCAGTGAAAAAAAACTAGCGTCGCACGCTTACGTAAAGCCGCTTTCCTTAAATTAAACAAAAAGGTGTGTTTAAAATGTAGGTCCAGGTAGGGTGGAGAGGGAAGAAGACGCGCAGAAGACACACGCCATGATAAGTTCCTCAAGTCTGAACCCCTGGCTGCAAGACTTCCCTGCCCTCTCTCACAGCAGGCACGACACGAATTTATTAGCGGCAAGTTAGTTAGCTTAGCATCGCGAGACTTCCGGTTAACACTTCGGGTTTTATTGTGAAAAGTGTTGAGGGTGATGGGAAACCGAAAAGGGGGTGTCTGCTTTATTTTGGAGGGTAATTCTCGTGTTTTCCGGTAATTTTGATAATGTTACTAACTGTCAAAATTACAGCCCGAAAAACTAATGCATTGGCGACATCTACTGGTGGACTTTTATATGACTGGCTCACAAAAATCTGACCATATTTGGCTTTTAGTAGTTTATCATTAAAGTTTGCCCAAACCAGCACTAAATTATGTTCAATCAGGACTCAACCAGGTCTCTATAATGAAATGTGAATAATGTCTAATAAAGAAACCAAACATGGACTAAACCAGAGTTAATCTGGACGAAATCACGCATAAATCAAAATATCTCTTTTTATTTTGCAATTGTATAACTCATTATACAGGGGCAACATCAAATAGGCACTGCAGTCAGACCAGGGCAAACTGGGGCCAAGGAGGTTAGGGGCCCGTGTCATCAAATGTCAACACTCGATTTATATTCAACATTGGCTTATTTTTTTTATTTGTGATCTGGCATTTAGAGTGGACAGGAAAGATATAATTTAACTGTATGTTTCTAGTAGCTAAATTAAGGTACGTTTCCCTTGCTATATCTGTACGTGTTGATTTAGAATGGAATCATTCGCTAGAGGGCAGTGCACAACAACAAATGCATCTTAAGGGAGAAGAAGAAAGTCCAAACTTCTGTTGTGGCCGTAGAAGAAGATGGTACAGTAAATAATCAAAACAGAATCAGACGTCGAGTTATTTTGCCTCTGCGCCGATGTCATGTGCATTAGTCCGTGTTTGCAGACATGTCGAGGCTGCTCTTATCTGTGAGGTCCGTGTACACGCTGTTCTGTCCCACACGAGGGGGGACAGACTTTACCTGTCCCCGGGTAGCGGTGCTTCCTGCTGGGCTCCCGTGTTTGCAGGTGGCCGGTAAAAAGGACCTGCCAGAGGTGGGTAGGGTAGCCAATAATTTTACTTTTTAAGTCCTATAGGGTATTTTTACGTCAAAACCAATGTTACTCAAGTACTAGTACAGAGGGCTCAGTATTGCCCATCAATACAAACCAGAGTCTAAAAACCAGCTATAGAGAAACTAACTAGAAAAGGCCAGTGCCACCAAGAAATCTACGAGAAACAAGCAATAAATACTCAATTACTTTAGTAAAAAAAAAAGTACTTGATGAAAAAGCCCAGTTACTGAACGTAATGTCAGATCTATTTATTTTTTGTTGTAATCAGAAAGACTCAATATAAAAAATAAAAAATATATATTTAACAAGTTAAGCTAAAATTACTTAAGTAAATGTGACTGAGGTTAACGGATTAACTCGTCCCTCTGTCCACAGCTCCCTGTACTGAACGAGGGGGAGCTGGAGGAGCAGTTTGTGAGAGGACACGGACCCGGAGGACAGGCCACCAACAAAACCAGCAACTGTGTGGTCCTCAAGCACGTCCCCACCGGCATCGTGGTCAAGGTTAGTCCGGGAAAAATCAGTTTCATAGGAATGTATTTCAAAATCTGTTTGAGTAGTCACCTCATGGTTTGGAGAAGTAGACAGGAGCAGGGCAACACTGCTTTACTTACTGCGGTAAATGGATCTAGTAAAATCATAATATGAAACGCACTGACATATTTATGTTTATATATAATATTTGGTGCCTATTGTAATGTTTTTACATATCAACACCATTATGTTACATATAACATACATTACATAATTTGTCAACATAAGTATTTGTATATCCATAGACTTCTATTGACTTAATGTCTCACCTCATGTCTTGTGTGTATATAT
>JAVQKC010004519.1:0-14617 GCA_036025475.1 Philypnodon macrostomus
CACTGCATAAACCTTGTTAATGAAACTAACAATGACTTTTTAGCAGTACTTAGTATTTCAAGTGCATTCGGTTTACCTACTATTTCAAGTCAGCGGAACAAATTGGATTTTACAGTGTATAGAGTATAAAAGTTTGAGGTATGTCTAATGCTATGTATTAAAGCTGGCAAAAACAACTCAAAATATTTGGACCTACAAGGCTAGCAACCTAAAATGTACTTGGTAAAATGGTGACATGTACAATCTTTTTTGAGTTGGGTTAAAAAATGTAAAAAGCCAACATATGTGAAGACTGATGCTTCATTACTCAAAATACAATCACAATATTTTGAATACAATATTGGCCTCACTTGGAAAAAGCCTCCTGATGTCACAAACTTCAGACAGTGATCAATATTTATCAATGACCAATTTTTGACAATGAGCAACAAAAAGTATAGCAATCTAACAGCATATATACTGCATGTAATTTTGGGCTGACCATATGGAACATAAGTATATTGGTTGTGTTCTGCTGCTGGTAATTATCCCAGATGCCACTTGATCCTGTCCATAGTACAGAGTCAATCACTTTCCCTTCTCACTAAATATTTAATCAGAGATCTATGACGTCAAAAGATTGGACAATTAACATAACCATTAACTGCTGTCCGCACTCTACGACGTCCATATTCATTTAGTGTTGACCGGTGTAGATTAAAACTCATGAAAGCGTGAACGGAGTCTCTGTGAAGGTTTGAGCGGCCGATCCTTCGAGGCATGACTGATCTAGAGCTGGAGTTTAAACGCTCCATTACCAGCTCATTAAGTCACATTAGAACTGGGCAGATGAGATACATGTCTGGAAGAAGAAGTGCGGACCATTCACCATCTCCTCCCTCTTGTGTCTCCTCCTACATATCTCTCTTTATGGGATAATACACTTAACACGCACGGACCGTAGCAGGATGGAGCCACTTACCAGAGTCGGAGCTGGATGTCGCCACGGGCATTTTTCAAAATTGGCTTCTCCCGATATCCTCCACAAAGCCTGATAGGTCAACTGCAATGAAAGAGTGCACACAGAGAAAGGCAAGGGTTGTGAATACACTAATGAAGTATTGATTAAGAGTATGAATGCAAATGCCATTCGTCCAGTCAATGCGGTGAAGCTGAATAAAGCCTATAAAGAGGAAACCAGTAGCAACAAAAGTATTTTCTTTTCTCAGTGGGTGTGTGATATGGCGATTAAAGATCTTACTGTAAATGTGAAGTTACGTCAATCTGGGAAGACGATTGAATTGTGCTACAGTGCATTCATTTATGTCCTGCCCTTCAATGTAATTTCTACTGAGACAATGCCAGTATTAATTATATTAATTAATAAATAGTATTAGGCATTATGATGAGCATTGGAGGTACATTAAATTTGTAGGTAGGTTTGATGAACACACTGACAGCAGTGGTCTGTGTAAGAGAAAAAATACCCACTAGCATGGTATGGCATGATGTCAGTTTGCATTTTGAACCCAGCAATAAATGTTGCTGACTACTTTAAAGTCAACTTGATTTTTAACATTTTAAAACATAATAATAACATGCACGCCTTTTCTTGACTGGTTGTAAACACATTGCTAATTTGCCGCCAGACACATCACAATTGCTTTCTAATTTTGTTATAAGCTATAAATAGAACATCGGGTTGCTGTGGTGACGCCCATACACGTATCCGTCATGTCCGTGGGGAATACTGGCAACAGTTGGAAAGGCGGCCTGACCGAGTGAGTGAGTGAGTGGGCTGGCCAGTTAACATTAGCTTAGCAAAGGATCTCCGCTGATTCTAATTGATCCACTTAACATTAGGCAGCGAGAAAAAGCTTCAAGCAGCAAAAACAAGGCTGTGAGATTAAGCATCTGTTGTCCTGAGATCCAAAAGTAGATTAATCCTTATGCACGAACCAGCAATTAATGCGATAGAGCTGGAGGAAGAGATGTTACACTGAGAGGCAGACATCGAGCAGCCCCTATTGTGATATGGAGCAGAAGGTCACAAAAGAGAACGAGGCAACAATAGTGTGGAGGAGACGGGAAGAAGACACGGCGGCTCTATCTGGGGATGCAAATGCTGGGTTGCCATGACGACGCCTATATGTGTGATGGAGCTGCAACAAAGTAATGTCACCACCAGGGTCAATTAGATTTAACTGTGTTAGTCAACATTAAGATTTCATCAGGTTCTTGGTGTTAAAGTCTGACATGATAAGAAATGAATAAGAAATAAAGAAGAGGGTCAGAGGGTGCCAGTATCAGAAGTCCCAAAGCTGGTATTTTAGTCTGTTCTTCACCACTAGAGGCTCAGTGGATAGAGTCTTTACCCTGGAACGAAAACATCCCTGGTTTGAGGTTAGGTCTGCATGATATCTGTGAGAAAGGACAGAATGCCTTGGGGAAGTCTACACTCTCTGAATGCGTCTAGTCAATAAATACTGTAACTGTAATTATATTTTGATAGGGACGCACTGATGACTAGTACTAATATTTCAATAACTGGTTAAGTGAGACTCTTTAAATTTGCTTTTCTTCTCTAAACCCAAATACCGTATTTTCCGGACTATAAGTCGCGTTTTTTTTTCATAGTTTGGCCGGGGGTGCGCCTTATACTCTGGAGCGACTTACGTGTGAAATTATTAACACATTATTACCGAAACCATTCTGTCAGGATTCAGAAAGGCTGGAATAATTGGAACTGCAACTGACGATGAGTCTGACATAAGCGACGTAGAAGAGGAAGCGCCGCATCTTCTACCTCCGGAGTTAGCGGAGTTGATGAAAAGTGACACCGAGGATGAAGATTTAATTGGATTTTAGTTACCGGGTATTTGGAGTGACACAGATGGTTCTTAGCATGTTATTTATGCTATAGTTATCGGAATAACTCTTAATATGTTATGTTAACATCCCAGGCACGTTCTCAGTTGTGTCATGTAGCGTAAGCAAACCGTTCAGCCTGTTGTTGCCTCGATTCTATTTTTATTTTAAATTGTTCGCCAAATAAATTTCCCCCAAATATGCGCCTTTTACTCCAGTGCGACTTATATATGTTTTTTTCTTCTTTATTATGCATTTTATGGCTGGTGCGACTTGTACTCCGGAGCGACTTATAGTCTGGAAAATACGGTACTGAGTTGTAGAAGTTAATCTTTTTGCACAAGAGTCAATCTTGTCATTTATTTGTTATTTTTGTTGAAGCTGATGAAGTAGTTTGATAATCTGGTGTTGCTGTGCAGAGCTGAAAAAAAGGAATACATTTTTCAGAGGAACCTTCACATCAGCATAATGGATAAATCTACCAACTCTGAGAGCTAGACAGAGCCACAGCAGATTGTGAATCAGATGTTTCATTAGTTGTAAAGCTGTTCACCTGGATTTATAACTTGAATTTAATAATCAATTAATATTTCAGTCTTTAATTATTATTCCCCATTGCCTTATGTGATAAATCTTTTCTGAACCCTCAGAGCTGTCAGTTAATATGTGAAATAGCGCCACCTGAGTCCAATGACTCACGGAAAGCTGTCACATTTTAGGAGGTCCTTCTCAATGCGTATTAATTACAGACGTGTGGGCTACAGTATTTAAAAGGATGATTAAATTTCCACTTTTCTGATTGTAAAGTTATGTAAAATGTCAGTTTGTGATTGCGCTTGCTCTAAAAAGTGAAGGTGAAAGTGGATTATGAAGAAAGTTGAAGATGTGTTTACTTATGTAAAAGCTGTACCTGCTGCTGCCAGCGTCAGATTAAAGCATATTCCGGGATTTAGTAAAACTCCTGATCTGTGCGGATCTCCTTAATGCTGCATACCAGTCCTCCCGGCTGATCCAGAGCATCCCGTGTTTGCACTGGGGAATGACAGAGCTCGTTAAAAGGTATGCACACAGGCCACACAGCCGTTAAGAAGGAAAGCCGATTGAGCTGGAGCCGTGTTGCCACAGAGTTGGCCTGGACGCAGCGGGGAGGATGGAGGAGGTGTGATCTTTGCTCTCTTGGACTGCCATTGTTGTTCTAACCATTTATTTGAGGGCTAATTATAGTGGTGTAGTTATCGCCATGGGAGGCATCTTCTGCTATGACATACAATAAAACATAGCTGTGAATATATTTTCTGAACTACAAGCATTTGGAGAGAGCAGACCTCCACCAAGGCATTAACTATATCTTGCAATGTTAAAGATATAGTGCCCAGACCTTGGCTTGAACTGGGATTCTTCTGGTTATAGGATAAATCCTTACAATGATCATGACATGCTAAAAAAAAAATCCACTAAAACATATGTTCCTGTTCTGACCACACGTGACTGGATCTTTTGTCCATATCTCACAAACGTATGGCCTATCCTAAAAATGTAATATAATGCTGCTAACCCGACTAACAACAATCCAATTCAGGCAAAATAAAAATGTCCTTGTTACATTGTGAATGAGACAATAGATTCAGTTATAGGTCAGTCAGTCTCTAAGGTGATATGTGATGTGTAAGTAAGTGTGATTTTCTCTTCTTGGCTCGTGCAGACACTTCTCTTTGTATGGCTACGAGGGAGCATCTCAAAGGCACAGCTGCCGCGCCATTGGATGCACAGACCTGCTATTAAACTGACACCATCTGAAGCCATCTGGTGGAGTGGACCACTGTTGAGATATAAAAAGACCTGTGTACGAGCAGATACTAGGCTTGAATTCTTGCCTCACATGACATTACATAACCAATAATGAGGGCACTTGCAAAAGCCAATACTTCACTTTTTTGTTAGGAGAGGGTTTTTGTTATTCAACTGCTCTTCACGGGGGGATTTTCACTTATTTGCTTCGAATTGATCCGCCTTCCCTCTCGAGGCTCTAAAAGTTACTAACCTTTAACTAGACTTAAGCCCCGTATTCTGTGCAAAATGATGTTAGCACACTCGGATTTCTGTTAGTCCTAGCGTCCCCGGTGGCACTCAAGGAAGTGCTGTGTCGTTGAAGGTGGCGATAAGACAGTAAACACAGCCAATGCAATGGAGCTAAAGGAAAAAGGCTATTTCAGAAACCATCTCAAAGCGCCGTATTGTTGGTCCCCCCGAGCAATAACACAAGCGGAGGTCCTGGTGTTAGTAGAGCTAGTGCAAAAATGCCTTGAGCTCTTCCCACAATGAGGCTGCATTAACTAGACATGCTCACACACAAACGTGCACATTTAAGCGACATGCACCAGCGACCAAACAAGTCCTAATCCACACATGTAGGCTGGCGTCAGGCCTAAAAATAACCCTACACGCTCCCACAGGTTCAGCTCCTCTCATTACTTTACAAGGGAAAACTGTCGTATCCAAGACAACAGCGAGCAGCTCTTTTTCCCAGGTGCTTCGCCATGGCAACAAGGGAAAATGCGTAAAATAATAATAAGTCGCAGCTAAATGTGGGTCTTTCAAATCGTTTGAGGTCCAGCGCCTCAAAGTAGACCGGTGACAGCAGCTCTCAAACTTCTCACATTGTCAGCCAATATTCTCAGCTGATATCAATATTTCAATTACCAGTCCGGCCAATATTGATTCTGATATTTTCTAAACATGTTTGGGTAGACTATATTTTTCTATAAAGGAAACTAAGAAATCATTATAGAAATACCTGCTTCATTATTATCCAGTATTATTATTATTTATGGGAATTTATGGGCTCAAAAGAATGAAAACCCCGGATTTGAACGCAGGGGCAGAAGTGAGTTTGTGACTCTATCTGATGTGGACGAGCTCTAAACCATGAACAAATCATAAGTTCTATCATCAAAAAATTTATCTTTGTCTTGGCAAAAAATTAATTGGATTTGTGAAAGCCCTGTGCTGAATTTAAAACCAGCGGAGGTCACTTTACCCATATTAATGTGTAAAACACTGTTAAATGAGTTGACTTAAAGCATGCAAAGATAATACTTTTAAAGCGTTTATTTTATTATTCCTACAAAAAGCTGATGGTTTTACACCTCCCTGTAGTGAAACTAAACTTCATCAGAGGGTGAATCAAAGCGGTTCATTCCGTCTGGCTCTTCGGGGTCCAAATAAACAATCTACATCTCAATAAATGAATGCACAAATCAAAACACGGTGGAGGTCTTTTGAAGGAGAGCACGGATTCAGGAGATGTTCAAAGCCAGACTGCTTCACGGTCAAATGGCTCCCAAAATAAAGGTGCGTCTGTCACCCTGCATGCATATTAATGTACTATAGAGTGGCAGTGGCAGGGACAAGTAGATTATAAGCCTCATAAATATTGGTCTCATTTTAGATTTGCAAAACAGAGCAGAAGCCTGGACAAGACGCAAACGGTTGGTGTGGATCTGCAACACCATCCAGATCCAGATAAAAAATGTATTACAGCTGTACGTAGGTTGTTTTATTTATTTATTTATTTTGTATTATTTATTTATTTATTATTTATTATTTATTTGATAGGGACAGGTATATACATTTTACGTGTCATATACTACAGCACTTGTAGCAGTGGCTAATTTGCAGTGCTCGTCCCTAGTTTGTGGCCCTTGGACTAGAAGATGCCAGTTGAAGTCCAGATGTAGGCACTATATCTCTACCAAAGCCAGAGGCAACATTATAATAATTATTCTCTTCATTTGACATAGTAAACAATAAAGTAGCAGCCGGTAATCTATCACCTATCACACATTATCTCTTCAGTACAAGCTGTTTAATAGTTCCTGATGCCCTGGTGATGTGGGTCCTCTGTTCCCTTCAGCTGATAGAGATTGTAATTATAGTAATTAAAATGAAATGTCATGCATGTACCACAGTGAGGCTAAAGGACTGAGGGAGCGTGGAGCCTCTGACAATCACCACAGAGGCTGGTTTTCATTAAAGACTCTGCTCCTATGTGTGCTTTTTACACTCAAACTGTGCCATGACAGAAAAGAGATGGATCACTGTTTCACCGCAGCACAAATCACTCCAGGGAAAAACTCTTGGGGTGTTAAGGAAAATATTGACGATAACCCCACAAATCCCCAAAATGGACACCATAGATTCGCTCAGGATCAAGCTTTTTCTTTTTAGTTCCAAATACGTTTGTGCAATACGGTGCTAAAAGATCATGATGTGAAGCTATGATGATCTGCTTATCGTTATGATCTTCACCATCATTTTTACTGTAACTATGCCAGTGTTCATATTAACAAAAAAGTATTGGATTGGATGCATACATTGACTTTGTAGTAAAAAGATTTTACAAAGATACTGATATTCTTATAAAGCACAAAACATAACCACAATTGCCCACTCCAAGCAATCATTCCTGGCTCTAAAATGTACAGCACTAAAACTTAAATAAGGGATGAATGTGGCAATTACTGTGGCAGGAGGTGCGTGCAGGGGCTGTTGACAACACAGAGGTTTGGCAAAGGATGCTGAGCCAGCGTGAACTACTGCCAATTAATCCCTCAATGTAAACACTAAAGTTTCTGTGTGCAAAACTACTCCTGATCAGACCAATTCATTTTCATTAAGTCAGCAGAGCACTAAGCACCGCAGATACGGTCAGACACTGGCTATTGGCAGGACTCAAACACACCTGGTTTCTTAAGGGGCTAAGCTGGCACAATGCAAATGTGCTCAAACTGTTGGTGTGGTAAAAGATTTGCAGCTTCTTACTGTCACATGTGGCTTAGTTTGAGTTTCAGACATCACATTTAATGTTATCAACACTTTTGAGGTCACCAGGCATATGGTATTTTTAAGGCAGAGTTTTGTGAAAGCAGAACTACAGATCTGGAAAAAGAATTGTAAAGCTGTCATAAGCAGGAAGAGGTATCAGACATAGAAACTCTATAGCACAGTCTTTTCTATTTGGGATTCAATTTGACTTATCAAAACCATTCTTTCATTTATATAAAACAGATTTCAAAAACATAACATTCATAACATCATTTAGAAAAAATAACTCACTGGAAATTCAATGGTTAACTGTATTAGCTGAGAAACATTATTGTGGTCATACTTAAACAGTGGCATGTTAGAATTCACGTGAACAGAGCTTCTGCATCATCTTCATTTTGCATAAACATACATATGGCAGACATTTTCTCCGGTGCTCATTAGGATAAAACTATGCATGAGTTATTAATTATGCAGATTCATGTCCATGGCATATGGTCAACACGCCTCACACATCTGTAGACGCGCCTTTCACTCCGAGCATGCGCAGTGCCGGTGAACAGGTGCATGACGTTCGTCTTTGTTTTCGATATTATCATTTAATCGCATTTCATTCCCAACTCGTAAATAAAACACTCGCAAGTGCGCAGACGGCTAAGTGGAACACCGTTTAAGGATAACGCACATGCTAATTAGGCTAACGCTCAAAACAACGCGTGGCTAGTAACTGAACCAATAAATGCGTTCATGGGCACGCTGTAAAGTAAAACATGCTGATTTTAGCGTTCACGTGAGTGCTCGCGGTGATATCCTACACGTGAGCTCATTTAAGACGATGAAATGGCTCAAACTCGAGCAGCCGTCACCTGACAAGGACGAAGGTGGACCGCACATTTAGAGGCTTTGCGTGAGAAAATGACAAACGTTACGACTGGCTTGAAGCAACTCTCTGGTTAAAACGCTCACCTGCTTTTGCTTGTTGTGGTCCACCTCAGTGTGCAGCTACGGGGCTGGGGTACCTCGTCCTCCGCCGACTCGCAGCAGTTCTTGTGGCAGATTTTGTTTAATCTATGCAGACACTTTGAGCACATTAACGTCTCGGGCGGCCCACGGAAACTGATTACACACCGGAGCTTAAATTAAAAGAATGCACGCGAGCCTTTATTCAGCTCCATGGATTAAAAACACAAGCGCGCGCGAGGTTTTCTAATGATGAATGACCCTTCTCGTGCGCTACCCTTGTGTGAAGTTGAAGGCTGTGGCTGGAGCACAGTAAGAGCAGCGATAAAGCAACGTACACAGTGCAACAGCGCCATCTAGTGGCCGCAAGCGTACGTGCAGCTAAAATAATAACTACAAATGGACTATAGACAGAATTATCATTTTACTTTAGTCGGGCTACTCCCCTGGCCTCCACAGTCACCCAAGGCCAAGGATGGGTCTAAATTAATGTAATAATTATGACTGCTTGTCTACTTTACAACAGCAAATATTACAATGTATTCAATGAAACCTCTGGACTACAGCTTTAATTATATATAAATATATATATTAAAAAAACGTTCTTGCAAAGACTTTTTAAATACTTTATTACATCAAGTTTAATTAAAATAACAAATATAAATTATTTACATTTTGACAAAAGCTGACAGACTGACAGACACAGAGAGAGAGAGAGACAGACACAGAGAGAGACAGAGAGAGACAGAGAGACAGAGACTGCATGCGTATTAAATAATTAGCAAAAAAGTAAAGTCCAGTGCAGGTTGTCTTTGTCGGTCCATTCAGGAGTGATTTAACACCGATCGTTATAGTTGCACCTGCCAAGACATAGAAGAATGAAGAGATTAATTCACTGACCGTAACAAGTGCGGCTGGCAAGGTGCTCCAACAGATTACATTTCTTGGCATGAAGCGCAAAAGGTGTCTAAGCCCACGGAGAGATAAAACGCAAATCAATTCTGAGTAGAAAGGAGAATTGAGACGGAGCAGCATAAACATCCATGTATTCAGTTGGGCCAATAGGAAGCAGTCGATAATGGGGGAGGGGCATTAACGGGCGCCATAATGAAGGCGATGGTCAAACATTTATGCCTCACTGGTGAATTGTAAAACCTGATGAAGGCAAAGTAATGTGTGAATACATTGACAGTGACTTAACTACCTCCATATTGACCCTTTCAGAAAGTTCTAAGTTCTGGAATGGAGGAAACTGGAGGCAAGACCGTAATACACTTTCAATGGAGAAATTAGAATTAGCCAGAAAATATTGCAAATTAATATTGTTTTGACAAATACCAACCACTCTCTACATGTAGGTGATGTCAGAGCCTGGGTAGGGAACATTAGTGAATGTACCTCACATATATTTACTTAAGTGTACACATTAGTAACAGTTAGACTTTTGGCTGGAGGCAAAATTCTTGATTTTTCATTTTACTGGACAAGTCCTCACAGAAATGTCAATGACCACAATAGTTTTTTTAATTGTCTGCTCAGAATTATTCTATATTTCATCACAAACACTACTTTCTTTGTAAAGTGAACTCACTTTTGCCCCATTCCGGAATTTTGAACATTCCATATGACCAACATTTTAAAGGGTCTATATACTAACCACAAAAAGTGATAAGTGTTCATGTCTCAGCATAAAAGCAGAGCATTTATCTAGAGCCAGGTGATAGTTACAACGTGAACAGAACTTCAATATCAACTTCTTCTCTCACCGTGGTTCACCGTCTTCATTTGGGTCCACTCCAAAAATCTGCCATGCCAACTCCTCTGAGGATGACCTCTTTCCATACCTGGAATAAGCACACACACCAGCTCAGAGGTGAAGACCACACACACACACACACACACACACACACACGGTGAAGATGAAGACCACACACACCAGCTCAGACCACACACACACAGCTCAGACGGTGAAGACCCCACACACACACACAGGGTTGTGTTATTCATGATGTGAAAAGCCTCAACAGCAGCTACTCAATAGGCAACAGTGCTATAGAATTGCAGGTGCTTGGCTGGGACGGGCAGATGGGCAATGAATTTTAACAATCCTTAAGGATAAGTGTTTCATATTCATCTCCTGAGTCCAATCATGATTCTCAGAATAATATTTGATAGAAAGTTCACTGCAAAGTCAAACTAAATCAGCTTCAGAGAAATGATTATACAGTAACCGACCTACCAGTTACCGATGGCTGAAATCAAAGGGTGCAAGTGACATTTTGGGTGAACGGAGATATATTAAAGTGGACCTAACACCTGGGTCAGATCCAAAGTAAAACTACAGAACTGGGCAGTGCCTGTAGAGACTGAGCCTGGACAACCCGATTCACTACAAGTGTGTCTCTGGATGACACAGGCCTATCAGAGCCGGAGGGCCAGTGACATAGACATGTACCAGAACATCATTTTGACCAATGGAAAATTAAACTGCAGTAGTCACTGTTTAACATAAACGGTGGTTCAGGGTTAAAAAAACAATTCTAGGAACTGTCTGTAAACATATGATTCAGTCCATGCAGGGAGGGTAACTGGCATAACATGTTGGGAAGAAATGCTGTAGTTTTCTGTTAAATATTTTTAAAATGTAAATGCAAAACCCACAAACTAAATAAAAACTCAAAATGAGTAGCCCATTATGCATCCTAAATATGAGTGTAGCGGTTATGGGAGCTTGTGGGACCTCCGGGACTGACCTCTGTCTGGTGAGGAGGTGGACATAGTGTCGAACAGCTGCTTGGTACTTGGCCCACTCTTCGGGCGACGCGTTGCTACCCGGGCTCTCGGGTTTAGAAGGGCTCGCGTCCGAAAAGCTGCTCCAACACAGAAGCATACACAGGACGACCGCAGCCAGCATCATCCACGATCTCAGCATGGGGGCCATATCTGTGAGGAACAGGTGGACGAACCACTGGTAAGGCACAAAACACCGGCCTATGTGGATTTAAAACACACATATATCTCTATACTTACTTGTCACGTGTCTGTTGAGTCCCAGTTACCCAGTTTGCCCTGCTCCTCTCGCGCCTCAGCATTTATAGTGTTGTCGGAATAACAGACACGTGCTCACTCTTAACCACACCCTCCCAGCTCTCCTCGCGTTTGGGCAAAGAGGTCACTTAACTACTCTCGCCCATGCCCCCCCAGTGCGCCTTGATACGCATGCACCACCAGCTTTATGGTTCTTCTCTTACGCACGTCCAAACGCTACGGGAAGCACTAAATGTATTTTCACTAATATAAATATATAAGCGTGCCAACCCCGACCTGTATTACCCGCTATGCAACCTGTTAGAAGGGGGCCCCATAAAGAAGCTCCCCGTGGTATTATGCCACGACATTAGCCACAGCCCGCTAGTCTTTATGTGCAGATCTCTAATAATGCCTGCAGGTTTACTGGGCCTTTCCTTCCAGTGATTCACCAAAGTTTATCACTAAGACTAATGAAAAAGCCGCCATTCTTGGAGGCGGTGGAAAGAACACACTCGAGAAGCCACAAATCAATAACTATATAGCGTTTCAGATCCATCCACAAACACCTTCTTTGTTCTTATTGGATTCATAATAGTACTGTGTCGAATATTACTTTAAGTTGAATCTGACAGATCAAAACAACATCCTTATACACTGCCCACTGTGAGCTGTCCAGGTCTGATCCGTGCTGATGTAAGTGGTGAATGTGTCAGCATGAGGCAGCTTCTGTTGATTCACTGTTTCACGGTCTGCTGTGCTCTTCACCTACACACATCTGTAGACACTCTTATCCATAGTGAGCATTTAAGTGTGTGCTTAATGGACGATCATTATGTAAATATCGTGCACAAGGTATTATAAACTCTGGTTCATAATGGATTAATTTGTAAGATATTGTGTTTAGTTTGTCATGGTTTTGATTGCAGCAACATGCACCAACCTGGATGAAATTTTCAGGGAAGGTCAGAAATTATACAAAGACCAGTTGATAACATTTTGAGAGTGATCTGTGGAAATGAGCTGCCTTGGCAGAGGTCTGCACTGTCCGAGTGCTTTCTAGTTTGACATGTGTTGCTACCGTCAGCTCAAAAAAAGCCTATAGCAAATATTATTTTTGTAATCAATGTTTAACAGATTTACAGATCCTGACGTTCTGTGCCTTACTGGGACTTACACCCGTCTCATTGGTGGGAACCACAGGACCCCTCCTCTCAAGTCGTTTTTTTGACTCCGTTGTGTTTGTCAGGCCCCGAGCCCTTGTCAAAAACACAACATAATTTGGGCATAAATCCTACTGACGGGCCGCAGAGAAGTGCTGCTACTGCTGATAATAAAAAAGCAGTTAAAGTCAATAGGACCATGCCATAAAGTGGACAGTGCTATTACACATTGATTGTATAGATTGTATCTCTCACCAATTTTTGTGCCATAATTCAAATTGATATTCTTTGCACTTTTTCAAATCATAACGTGTAGCAGGAGCTAAAAATGACAAAATAACAGATTGACGACCTCCCAGTCATTACTTACTTTAGTCATTACTTTCAGCCATTTTCTGAAAGCCAACAGGAGCTTCCCTTCTCAGTTGTTAGCTCTACTTCAGTAATCAAGCTCTCACGGGCCGTAAAAGTCAATGGCAAGATACAACTACATGCTCAAGACAAACTCATTAATGTGCCCCAGCGTTTTGAAGGCAAACACAGAGGACGTCCTAGATAAGGGTTACCCGGGCTAATGCACTTCTTTGAGCAGCCTGGCCTCCAGCAGAGACTGTTTGAGCAACTATCAAAGAAAAGATAACAGTGAGTAGTGCTTTTTGAGAAACACTATGTAGGGTTTAGACATGAATAATTATATTGATATCAACTCTTAACAGTACAAATTGGTACTTAACCCAACCCTAGGAAAGAAAGTAAAGTAAAGTAGTTGCCAGTTCGAATCCCGCCTGTTCCCGGGCAAGACGCTTCGCCCAACGCCCATGTATGAATGTGTTCGTGTGACTGGGTGATTGTGGTGGTCAGGAGGGACCGTAGGCACAGAACGTTAGCCACATGTCTACCACCGTGTGACTGAGGATTCAATGAAAAATGCAAATAATTCCACGAGCTGGCATACATAACTGCTCTGTTGAAGCTTTTTATGACGTGTTCTACAAATCAACTTCTGCTGCTTTACAAATCAACTTTATCTGACTCTAAATACATACATCTCAAATCTCTAAAAGCTCTTTCATTACTTCAGACAGTAAGGAAACTTCCATTTCAATTTGCATGCTGCTAAGTACACACACAAATGCATTGAAGTCCAAACTAACCACTTCAGCGCTGAATGTCAGACTGCTTCCTGAGGGTGCAGACACCGAGGGGGAAATGATAATGTTATCTCAAGAGTAGGGGGCCACTAATATGAGCAGAGTGCTTTGGAGAAGGCCAGCTCTGTTTGCTCAGTGCAGTAACAAAAAGCCCATAATGTGGGCGACAGCACACTGCGAAGAAGCGTTAATTTACCCTGGCTGCACAAAGGGCCCTAAATGGAGGCTCCAGTGGGGGCAGAGGCGATGCAGTTCAACTAGTGGGCAATCAGTCACATATCATCTCTGGATGTCTGTTTCACAGGCTACTTATAATCATTATAACATCACAATGAAACAAATACAATGCTCAATAATAGAAGAATCAGAGAGGTTTGATAGCAAGATAATTCAAAAGGTTATGTAGTGATTAACCAAAAAGTTCAGGGGAAAGTCAGTGATGTGAAGAAATCAGTATCATTGTGGCAAGATACTTCACCTCATCTCTAGTGAGTGCAACATGTGTTCATAAAAGATGCATTTGCTGATGATGTACAGTACAGACCAAAGGTTTGGACACACCTCATTCATTCAATGAGTTTTCTTTATTTTCATGAAAAGGCAAGAAATCCCACTTATTAACCCTGACAGGGCACACCTGTGAAG
>JAVQKC010004521.1:0-10020 GCA_036025475.1 Philypnodon macrostomus
GGAGGGGGCACAGTGGATGGGACACAGTGGAGGGGACACAGTGGAGGGGGCACAGTGGATGAGGCACAGTGGATGGGGCACAGTGGATGGGACACAGTGGATGGGACACAGTGGAGCGGGCACAGTGGATGGGACACAGTGGAGGGGGCACAGTGGATGGGACACAGTGGAAGGGGACACAGTGGATGGGACACAGTGGAGGGGGCACAGTGGATGGGACACAGTGGATGGGACACAGTGGATGGGACACAGTGGATGGGACACAGTGGAGGGGGCACAGTGGATGATGCACTTTATTGAGTGACAATTTATCACTGCTGACTAAAAGCTATTATACAGACACTGCAGAATGCACATTCTCAAATACCACATTTAACAAGATGTATTCGCTATAAATATTGTCATATGTTTTTTTTATGCAGTAGATTAATTCATGAAACAATCCCAAATTGTCAAAGGTCATGATGCTGATGTAGGCACGTACATGGGGCAGATGTGGTGGTGGGAATGCTGCAGATCAGGGTCTGTGGGTCTGCCTCATGCCCCCCTTGGTCTGTGGCAAGTGTGGAGGGAGCAGCTCCAGGCACCTGCAGCAAGTTTGTCTGAGTTGTCTTCTTTACTGCAGTGTCTCCATTCACAGAAGTCACTCTCCGCTCTCTCCTCCATTTAATGAGAGCCACTCGGTCCCGGATGGACTTCCCAACGGTCTTTACATCACTGTCCAAAAAGAAGCCTGAGTCCACCTACAAGAAACAAGTGTAAAAAATAATCATAGATCTGACTATTTCCTGTTTGATGGTCAAAGATAGTTCATGAAGAAAGCAAGAATGACCGTAAAAGGACACTGGAAAGGTATTATGTAAGACCTAATCAATGACAAAGCATCCGCACCAACAATATGCGCTATCTGCTATTGAATGATCAATGATAAATTTTATTTAATGCATTTGTTTGCAAGACGACACTTCACAAAAGGGTTTTGTCAAACCCCCTTCAGGAAGATACTTATATATATACTGTATGTATTTCAAACATTGTCATAATTTATTACATTTTAAATTAAATTCATCAAACTCAAACATTCATCTTCTAAGTCTTGTTTTACGGTGCTGGTACCTGGAGCTCTTAGGCAGAAAATACCCTTGACAGTACGATGTTAATAACAATGCTGTTTATGAATAAGATACTGTATTTGCTTACCATTTCTTGGGCAACAACTTCAGGGTCCTCATTCACTAGGTCAAAAGTGAATTCGATGGCACCAGTATCCTTGTATTTCCCCTTCAGCTTTTTGGGATCTTCAACCCAAAGCTTCAGTGCAATAGTTGTTTTTTTCCCATCATCTTCTTCATTTAGCTCCACCCTCACGCCTGTGTCCTCAGCAAAGAAAGCATGATTTAGTAGGTCTTTAATGGAGTACCTGCAGGGAGTAAAATACAAGTCAAAATGATACTCTGAGCCAGCAGACGTGGGTAGAGTACTCAAGTAATTGTATTTCAAAATTATAACTAACAGTATTTAAGTATTTAAAAAAATTACTTCAGCATTTTGTACTAGGTGCAAACGCTCAAGTTAATCTTAGGCCCAATTAAATATACAAAGTGAAATTCGGATATAAAAAAAGTAAATAAAACATACATTAAGCCACAAGAAGCCCAAGTTTCACAATACAAAGCAAAATTTGGTGATTCAAAGAGGTGTGAGTAGTGAATAATATTACTCAAATTACGTAAGGTACTCTGTTACACTCTTTACCCTATATAAGCCAGCTGTAGCCAGGGATGACGTAGCAAAAATAAATAGTGGTGCGAATGCCACAGTAAAACAAAAATTAAGGCCACCATGAAATTGTCCTGCTTAAAAACATACACTTACCTTTCTTCCCATTTGTGACAGATACACTCCCCAATGATTTCCTTTATTTCACAGTCACTGACTTTGCTGTAGCTGGCTGGTTTTATCCCCTATCAGCACAGAGGAAGCACACTTTGTGTCAGAAAATGCCAGTCTTATTGATTCTTTATTTTATATTTAGACAGGATTACCCACACTTGTGACTTTACGGTAGATCTGAGCAGCGTTTTGACATTCGGAGTAGGGATATTCAGAGGTGGCCATCTCTAACATGCACATCCCAAAGGCATAGACATCGACAGCCTCATCGTAGTGCTCTTCATACATCTCCGGGGCCATGAACTCAGGAGTGCCTGGAGAATTCAGTTAAGACAATGATTAATGATAAAACCACAAGCACTTAGGTGTCGAGGTTGTCATCCAGTTTCAGTCGAATTGTTCAATCAATAAGTATCAGGGACGGAAACTCTAGAATAGCAAATAAAGACATCTACATTTTTCTAGGAATAATTGACAATGTTGAAATGATCCTGTCCTGGTGAAGCGTGAATAAAGGGCAACATTTACCTAATAAAGGGGCCAGTGAGTGTATATGTGGTGATCCAACTAACCAATTACGCTTTTCGCAAATGAAGCCCTCTTGAGCGTGGCCAGGCCTAAGTCTCCAATCTTGACAGATCCAGTGGGTCCGGTGATGAAGATGTTGTCACATTTCAGGTCTCGGTGGATGATGGGCGGAGTCCTGGTGTGAAGGAAGTGGAGGCCTTTCAAGATCTGTCTACACCAGCTTCGAAGGACTTTAGGCTTCATCACCTTAAAGCGCTTTAGATATCTGAGAGAGAAGTTAGAACCAGACAAAATATTTCAAAAAAAGGTCTGTTCACAACTCGCAATGTTTTATGTGTTAAGCACCATAAGTGAGCATGTGTTCTCTGTATTGCTGTATAAGCTGCTCAAACAAATCTGATCTCAACTGGAACAAATGCGTGTTCAATGGATATTTGCAAGATCATTATTACAAAAAACAATTGCTGTAAATACTAAGTAAAACAAATGTACTTAATGAGCACAATGACAGATGAGAATTATTGACACCCTTTGATAAATATGAGGAAACGAGGATGTCAAAATATTTTTATGGATAATCCTCTTGAAATGATACTCAAAATGTTCACAAAAATATTCTGTTTGCACAAAAAAAAAAATCACAACTATTGACACCCCTATAATGTGCCAATAATTCTGGAGGGAACTGTAAGTATGGCTCCAAATTTTTTAATACTCTCACGTTTTAAGTGTTCCTGAGGTCATCAGCTCTGTCACCAGAACAATACACTTCTTCCCTTTCAGCTGTGTTTCCCAGAAGTCATAGAAGCGGACAATGTTGGGATGTTGCAGGGCCTTCAACATCTCTGCCTCCTCTTTGAATCTCTGACGTTCCACTTTGGAAAGTTTACGCTCCTTAAGAAGAGAGAATAAGAAAGGAGGCCATTGATGAGAACAACTAACAGTTTTACTAAAGTTAAAAGGCCTCATGTTTACCAGCTAGTGAAACAGAAATACATTCTCAATCTCATTTTTCGTTGTACAACTGCTCTAAGGCTCCTGTTTGGACTCTATACAGACCTGACATTTTGAGTAGATTATAAGGGGGGGGGTCTTAACTTCTACCACACATAACAGCAAACACCTCAGAGCTTTTGCCAGTTTTCAGCAAAGTATGAATTTGACTTATTCTACTGTGACACAGGAAGTGTCACTGAAGATAAACAAAGCAGTATTCTGATTATGACAAATGCCTTAAGTATTGAGATTTTCTTAATAAAACGTTATGGAATGAATGGGATGAACTGTAACTTTTGGTACTGCTGCAGGCTTCTCTGTTAATGTGTGTGCACTTGATCAATATTTCGTCCCATGAAACCCCTCATCTGTTTCGAAGTACGAGAAATGATAACAAATCCACCTGATATACGAAGGCAGCACAGAGGATACACCGCAGCTACAATTGCCAGTGATATTAGAGGAAGAAAATCTGCTAGTTTCATTTACTGGCATGATGCAGTACTTTTGCAGTATCTTTGAGACCCAACAGCATGAAAAAGCACCTCTTTAACTGCTTTCAGTGCTATTAATACTATATGATGCATTCTGTTGTTGTGAATGCTGTCCATGTTGAAAATGCACCGGTGAAAGAAGATCTGAGCCGGGTGTGGCTCAAAATCCACTGTCTTTCATTAAACTATGTCACACTTTACATTGGCCTTACTGGGTTTGAATAATGGAGACATAATGCGTCCAACACTATAAATACAGACTGTTTTGCTGTGTATTGGACACTACTTTTCAGAGCGCTGTCCTAAACTGAACCCAGTCTTCCTTCTTGTCTCACTGCTCTGCTGCAGAGAGCAGCATCAGCATAATCCACTCTTCACTGTGTGCTAACTCTGAGGATGGATTCATGTTTAGTATTCATTACAAACCTCTAAACAAGACAAATAACGTGAGGAGCTCCCAGTCACTACTCAAGCTGTTAACAGGCGTTTGCACTTGTTTCACATTTGTATTTTTGATTATTTATAATAAACAGTGTATACTGAAGATACTGAATCATCCAGAAGTGCCCCACAAAACAGCAGTTCATCTGTAAACACCACGGCTGAGGCTCTGATGGAGAGCCCTTAACCTGTCAGGACACTCCTCTTGCACACCCGTTAACGTTGACTCATGTGCAGAGTGCCCTATACAGTGTTGTGTAGTCACGGCTAATTAAGTTAGTTGCTGATGTTAACAAACCCAAATATAATCTGTTTATTACAGGTATAGATGTGTTAACTGGGCACAATATATTACTGGGACTATGCATTTTTATAGTTGTTATAACCATATATTCCATAATGTCTTCAATATTTTATCTCCAATATTTTAATGAAGTTATTGACCAGATATGTCAGATTTGCCTAATCTGCCTGGATGCTTTGTTGACCCAACTTTATGTACAATATGCATACTGTAGAAACCCAGGATGCTGAGACTAATTTTGTGAATGTTACTGATATATTAAAATAAATTGGAATTAAACTCTAGTGGACCTTAAAGGCTTGACAGGTGATTGCTTGAGTACTTGGCATTTCAAAATCTAAAACATCCTTGGGCTGCATGTCTGTTTGTCTAAAGGCTAATCTGTACAGCACATATAAACTGATCATTAGATTACCTACAGAGATTAGTGATGCAGCAGCCTGTGATATGAAGTAATGCAAAATGTGTTTAACTTTATAGAAATGGAGATACCACATGAGTGCTGCTTAAATAAAGCATGCAGAGGTTACGGGGGGCTAAGTCAGCACAAGACACTGACTTAAAACAGCCTATTGCTCTATAACTAACTGAAACTGCAGCTGTCAAACCAGCCAATTCACATTATATTATAATGGCTCTTTATGAGAAACAGAACACACAGTTGTGCCATAGACACTTATGAAAGTTCAGACATATATAAGGGAAGTAGTTAAAATAATTAAAATGAATAGACACATATTGTTATTGATGCTTGCTTGTGACAAATACCCACCTGGAGTTCACACCAGGCCACTTCCACCCATGTGTCAGTGTCCAGACCTTTGTAGACCGTCTTGAAGGAGCCTCTCCCCAGCTCGATGTCAAACTTGAGAAAACGCCCCCCAGGTGATGTGGACACCGCTTTCATGCCGGGCTCCTCTTCATTCTCGTCACTTCCGGCCTTCCCTGTCACATCCAAAGGTGCGGTGTCAGCCTTGGGCTCTGGCTCGCACCTCTCTACTTTGCCTTGGTCCGCGTTGGCACTCTCTGCGGCGCAGTCCTTGGGTCCGACGTGGCTCTCGGTGCTTGAACTCTCCTCAAGGCGAGTTCGGCTGCGGCCCAAGATGGTGCGCAGGTCAATGCTGAGCGCGGCACTGGTGGTGGCATACTCCGGGGGGTCCAGGGGCTGCTCCTCGGAGTCGGACACCCACAAAGTCCTACGGATAAACCTCTGCCGGACCATCTCCCTGTAGTCAGTGGAGGAGTCACTCGCTCCACGCACGGCTTCGTTTTGGATGCTGACATTGTGGTCTGTCCCGTTCACACAAACAGGCCTGTGTGTGTTTACAGTAAAGTCTAAATCAGGCGCCGAATACATCCCTGTTTATTATTGAGCACACACCGGCGACATTGTGTAAAGGTAACGACTCTCCCGGGCTCCGAGAGTTTGCAGCCTATACCTGCAACAATCACAATGACGCAGTTCGCCAGTGCATCAGATGTATGTTTTTAATAGGTTCAGGACAGTGGATGTGTCACCGTGCCGCCTGCCACGGCCGTCCACCTCCTCGCTGCTGTAGAGTTGACAGCACAGACCTTTTCTCGCAGGCTTCATTGCCACTTTACCCTGTGACCTCATCCGATAAGCCCACGACGCACTGCATAGCCTACTGTCCGTATAGGCTACTGTTCTGACAAAACACTAACCTGAACACTGGCACTGATCCCATCATATAGACACCATGATCACACACAATGCAGCTCCGTGGCAAGAAAAATGCAAGTATAGTCCCGGGTGAAATTCCGAATCAGCTCCAGGAAGTGTGACCTCCGCATCCCTCCGCACTTTCTCCTCGTTTATTGTTCTGGAGCGGAGCAGGATCGTTTATCTCACTGCGGATGTTTCATGTTTTCCAAAATATCACCTGCTCTTTCGGGTTTGAAGAAGCGAAGGTTTTACGCACCAGCCCACGCCCCTAGCAACAACTCGTATCCAATAAATCTGCACGTCTAGGCGGTACCCAAAACCTCCTTCTGGCTGCGAGCTTGGAGCACACCGCTGTCCGCCTTCAGCGTGACGAGATAAGCCTCCAATGAGCGAGTTGGCACTCCAAGGAATTATGGGCCATCGGAGCTTAGCGTGCAATGAGTGAAGTGGACTTTTTACATCTATGAAGACTAACGAATTAATGCTGCTAATTGACTGAATAAATCATTACAATGAGTTTATGGTATGTTATGAATATTAGGTGCATTCAATATGACAGGCATATATATGAGGAAACAATTACAATAAAATAAAAATGACACAAATAATTAAATCATTAAAATCAAATTTCAAATCAGCTAGAAATTCCGGGGTGCCAATATAGTTCACCGCCACTAGAGGGTGCACCAATTGAAATGTTGTATAATAGGTAAAGACATTCCCATTACTAAAGACCTGGTCTGTCTATAGTCTATTATACTTATTGTGGTCACTGATTATGTTGTAATTTGCTTCAGTATTATGGCTATTATGGCTTATTTTTATAGAGCCCTCAGCAGAGACACCAGTTCTCTGGGAAACCAAGAGATAAAAGCAACCAGTTACTGAGAGTGTTGGTGGTTTGGGGGTGTGTTTACAATAGCCCTGAATGTGAATGTTTAATTAGTCTCTGGTCAGTCATCCATTCATTCCCTTGACTTTGGGACCACACAAGGGCATCTCACTTTTCTGTTTGGTGAAAGCATAAAACCAAGGGCTATTAGACTTGGGACCTACGAGTGTTGAAAGAGGATTGAAGTGACACGGTGAGACGTATTTAAATATATATTTGCTCGAAGTACTGTATCAAAAATAAATAGCTTCATAAACTGAGTAGCCTCTCAATCAGATCAGTAACAACACAAGTTGACCTCCCAGTATTTTTACACCAAGCAGCCTGTGCCTTTACAACCACTGAAAAAGTGTCTCTCCAAATGCCATCTATATGAGAGCAATGACCTCACAAGCAAACTAAAAAAGGGCAGTAACTGTAAACAGGTATAAAGTTCATATAAGTCCTGAGTAACTGAAAACATAATAAACAGATTTTGATATTTTCAAAAGATAAACTAAAAACATAAATAATATATATATATTTTTTAAATTAAGGCACAAGCAACAGAAATTCCACATCATCACATTTTTCACATGACACACAGAGGTGTTAAAAGTACTCTTACTCTTTCTAGATTTACAAGAGTTTACTCAAGTAAGAGTACAGTTACTTCAAAATATTATTATTAAAGTAAAAGTAAAAAGTATTGTGCAGTAAAGCTACTCTATGGAGTAAATGACCTCTGTGTGTGACTATAAACGTTAACTGCATGAATGACTCTGAACTGCAGTTCCGCGTAGAACCACTGGGTGTCAGCCTCCCTCTGTCCCTTGTAATTCTGTTAATAATAAACCACAAAACGTAACCCATAATCATATTTGTTTAGATTATGTTTGGAAGAACATTACCATACTAAACGTGATTTTTATTTTTAAACCATTATTCACATGGCCTACTTCCACGGTCCTCCCCTGACAGACCTCCGCCCCCATGTTGGTGGCGGGTGGGGGCGCGTCACAACACTAGCTTAGTTATACTCGGCTATACCGCCTGTACCCACCGCCCGGACTACTGACCGTCTGCCAGGATACATGAAAGGACTATTACCGTCATACAAACCGATTATAACCGAGCAGAAATGGCGACGGAGCATATGGAGATGAACGGGGATGCTGATCCAAACGGCGAGGCGGAGGTAAACGCTGGACATCTTCTTTGTTAAGCCTTTAATAACTAACTAATGCCTGCAATGGACTAAGGGACCATGACCCTAAACGTCTTTAAAACGGTTATTTCCCTCTGTAGTAGTCCAAATCAACACAATCAAGCCATATGTTTAATTCTTTTACGCGCAGAGATTTGTCGTATTTACGTTTGGGATGTCCCTTCATTTCGGGACTTATCCGAAAGTTTCCCCGGGTTAAACAATAACTGCACAGTTTGCTCTGGCTGTCCCTCCGTGCCTGGTGAGGTTCGGTTTACACATAATGACAGACTTTTTGGGCGCTAGGATCAGGTTACAATCACAGGAGGAATCCAGGTAAAAGTCCCCCCAAAAAGTGACAACTAATAGCCTCAAACCACTTTTCATTGTCATCTGTCCTTTGGCATTAGACATTTTCACCATAGAACTGCCGAACACGGGTCGTTTTGGGGTCGGTCTTTCTGAAACCGAATTAAATTTAGAAGCAAACAGAACAGTGTATTCCATAAAGTGGTCAGGAAATGCAATCTAAGTATGTATTTGCCGTGTGCATACTTTCCATCCAACCCGGGCCACACCAAATATTTAACGGATGGAGTAACCCGCCTTTTCCTGATTCCCATAGAAACGCTTTGAATGCCTACTTTCTCGTTTAAGAATATTATTATAAACTCCACGATACTGTGATAATTCAGCGTTGTACATGCACTATGGAACAATTGTGCAAGGACATTTATGAAGCTAAAGACTACAAAATTCTTTAGATTCCAGCTCAGAATGGCTATGAGGCAAAAGCCCTTAAGTACTCAGGCTTAAGACCTCCAGCTATACAAACGTGTTGGCGTGGAGTCCAGCGATATGAGAAGCTGACTGGCTGATTGGCTCAATAAATGTGTCTGGGCAGTCATTTGTTAATTATTTAATTGTCATTAATTGTAGAAGTACCAAACTCAATCCAGTTCTGCATCTTCATGATATGTACCTGTGTGCAACAGTTGTAAAAGATCCAGCAAAGACTTTTTGAGTTATTGCGTTCACAGTTTTGGCCTGTAATTAATTAATTACCTAATTAATATTCATTGAAGAAGTACCCAAATCAGTACAGTTCTGCATCTTTATGATATGTACCAACGATATAAATATATAGCTTATTACAACAACATTTCTATGAGTAACATCTATTTTTGCATTTGCTGACTCATTTTCCCCACGTGTGAATACTTGTGACCCAGTAAAACAAAAGGACAGGAAGTGGTTTGGCAAAAAGGGTTAAAAAGGACAGTGTCCGCGAGCGACAGCTCTTCCTGTTTTTCTTTGGTAATAGTCTTTCACTTCCATTTTTAAATGTCCCTTTACTTTTCAGATAAACAACGGGTAAACTCCACTAACAACTAGCCAATCCCATGTCTAAGGTATACATTGAATCAGAATGGCCTAAAAAAGGGAAAATACAGTACAGACCAAAGGTTTCATTCATTCAATGAGTTTTCTTTATTTTCATGAAAAGGCAAGAAATCCCCCTTATTAACCCTGACAGGGCACACCTGTGAAGTGAACACCATTTCAGGTGACTACCTCTTGAAGCTCATCAAGAGAATG